>JYFJ02003360.1:0-43010 GCA_000934665.2 Catajapyx aquilonaris | reverse complement strand
CGCTGATAGTAAATAATGAGTCGATTGAAGCACCTTTTCCACCTCCTGTAAAGATCTCAGAAAAATTTAAGTACATGTCTTTAGATTTCAAAGTCTGTTTGTCGGCTTGAAGGTCAACAGTAAAAGCGACAGTCCTGATGGGAAACGGAGGGTGTCGGGAAAAGGTGCACTTCATCATGGATGAGGATGAGACGAGCATCTCACCTTTACATTTCAAGATCAAAGGCATCTCCCCCCCTAGTCCCCATCACCTTCAAGGCAAAAGGTAGTCAATGACCTCTCGTGTCAAGAGAGGTCCTTTCACCCAATTTTTTATTCCTTGCAAAAAAAAAAGAAGACGCCTGCAGAGTACCAGAAGACCAAAACTAATTTCCTGGCCCGACCTCCTTCAAACGGCCTTGCAAATTAGGAGGTGGAAGTGGGCGGGGTGCAGAACACAACAACAACAAAAAATACGACGCAGCCTCAATACAGGAACCCCTCCATTGTCATGCAAAATTAAAAGCTTCTCCGCAGAATTCAAGGGGGAGGGCCCAGAGAGCTGCCTTGCTAATTTCGCTTTCCAGGAAAAGTCTGAATTTTTTTTTTGCGAAGGATTTCTGGGATGTCACCGCATTCTTGTGGTAAGTGCTGAACGAGCCCAACTTTCTTTTTTTTCCTGGTGAATGGAAATGGCACTCTTTTGTCCCCCTCCGTTTTCCATTCTTTTTCTTTCATACTTCCTTTGAGATGTATTTTACTTGCTTTCCCAAGAGGAGAGGTTGGAAACCACGGTTCAAGCTATGCCACTTTTTCCGGGGGTTNACTTCAAACATAGTGAATAAGTGATCAAATTCTACCAGAGGACAATTTAATCTACTATTAATATTTGCAAACTACAAGTTTCTGACGTTTTTATTAAAATGCGCCCACTGTGCGCCCATACAAACCAAAACAATCAGTTTATTTTCAAGAAGTAGGGTAATAAGCACCACTACTTACTACTTACTACACTTCAGTTGGACCTGTGTAATAAATATTAATTTTGTGCATTAAAAGGCTGGTGTGCCGCACTTTTTGGCGTGAAAGGTGACAGAAACGTGAGAAAATCCATTGCAGCTTATTATTGAGAGTAATTAAATTTTCCACTTTTCCGTCACTTTCACGGCTAAAACACTTTCCTGGCAATGCAGTGGTGTGCAGCTTGTCTGCACAGTTTATCGTCATATCGCACGGGGTGGAAATCGCAAATATTCTGACCTAAACACGAATAATTTTTAATGGCATGATTTTTTTTTCTTCAATTCCGTTAGGTATACAGAGATTTAGCTATACATTTGGACAAGTTTTTTACGCAAAGCTCGACCATCAAAGTAACAGACAAACGAAAGTTCACGTTGAGGAGAAAAGAGTGTTCTCATTTTGAAATGGTCAGGCATTAGCCACTTATGGCCACTAAAACAAACGGCGGATGGTTTAACAAAAGTGTGGAAAATTTCAAATTGCAACTTTTGTTCCGATTTTTTTTAAAAGCATGGAACTTTTTCGCGTCGGAAAGATGAAACAATTTCTACTCCTAAGGTGAGAGGAATCGATCGGAAAAAATGGAAATCTAACTTGCATGCCTGCCAGGACGGAGAGGAAACGAGACAGAAAGCGATTGCACTGAGATTGCAGAATATTCACTTTTTTCATCCATCTCCCACATTTCTGTATATATATACCCCCACCCCTCCAGATTCATATAGTCTTCCCTCCAGAGCCACAATGCGGCTATAAAAACACATTAAACTCGATTCAGGCGCACACAATGGACACAGGCGGAAAAAAAGCAATGGTGCTCCTTTTTTGCGCGATCGGGAAAAGGTGGTGACAAAGAGCACGGTTTTTTTATGCACTGTATATATACATATCTGGCCTTGGAGTATTATCCTAACACCAGCCTTTTGTATGTTATGAATAGCTGGATATAATTGGGGACTTTCCCTTAATTTCCATTCACACCAGTGTATGCAAACAAATTGGCGGAAAAAAAATTCGGCTATATGTATTGTGAATGGCAATACATAGCCGAAGATTTTTTTCTCCAATTTGTTTGTGCACTGGTATGAAATGGATCATGAGACCTCATTCGTATAAAATTATTATACATGAAGTCTACATGATTCCATTTTTGCTATGACAATTCACCATAAAATATCACCTCAACTTTTAACTACCGTACATCAGTTTTGACTAATTTATTATAACAAATTTATTTATACCTATTTCGTAAAATCCGGACTGCTACCATGTCTTGGGCCTTATTACTCGGTCCATTCAATTATTTTTTTTACATAATTCAGTTCATGATAAATATCTACGGAAAATATCCACCGCTTTGTGGTAAAATAATTTTTGCAGTAGCAATAAGCCATCCTGCAGATTCACCGTACATACTATATTTTGTGGCTGTATCTAGACTAACATGATGGACAATTTTGTAAAAATATGTACGAGTGTATAATGGAGTCCGTGTCGGCTTTTCAACAGAGTTAAGACATGCTGGAGTTGGCAAACAGGCAAAGTACATGGAAACTACATCCATATATGTCGACTTTTACGACACATTTAGTAACTAAAGGACTTTGCGCCGAGCAAAGATTATCCGGATTTTTTTCCAGCCTAGATTCCGGCCAGCTTTTGGCTAATAAATTCAGATTTTCCCTCGACTTCTTTTCAAAATGAATCAGAGCATAAACACCCTTCCCCCTTGTAAATCCCTCGTCATAACAGCAGAGATAAGACCTCAGCTCCAAACGCCTTTTTTTTCCACATATAAAGCAGGTACCCCCCTGGGCTTTACGCGCACCACACACGAATCCCAACATTTTCTCCGACACATCACTTAAAACTTGAAGAATCAAGCAGGCAACTTAAATCCTTTGCTCGGCTCTCTTTCTCGTTTTTGATATTTATGTTTGGTCGTGACAAACCGCGCTCTTCCCTAGGGCCAATATATCACCTGGGCTATAGTAACGTCGTTTTGCACCACGCCTAAATCCCGTCACGTGCTGCTGCCCTGATATTGTGTGTGTTCCCGACCCCCCCTTTGCATGAACACATCGCATGCATACAGTACATATTAATTAGGGGCGTGCTCCCATTGTGAGGTAACATTATTGTAATTAAGCGTACAGGCCAGCAGGCCATTACAACAGTGGAGATGAACATGGGTCTGATTTGGGAGAGGGGTTGGGGGGGATTGTCCGCAATCACGAAGAGCAGCTGGCTCGGAAAGAGATAAATTGACACTCCGGACTGATAGACTATTCAGAAGGGAAATCCGAGCCAAGACTGTTAAACCCAGGATATACCCCCCAACAATAAAGCAGACGCCTCAACATGCACTTTAATTATGCAGACCGACTGCAATAATGTGTCAACCCACAAAAAAACCCGTCAAAATTGAGTTAAGCGGCAGAGTTTGGTCGTCTCTGGCTTCGTTTCGGGTGGAATCTCCTCAGACTAATCCACCCGGGGGAGTTCACAAAATGTACCGTTTGAGGATTGCACTTGCACCTTGCACATCCCCTCCCAGTCATCCTGCCCGTGGGCCCGGGCGCTACGTCAACTGTGGTATAATAAGCGCTGCAATTATTTCCAACGCTACGAAGAAAATGGCCGACGGTTTGCTACGCTGCCAAGGCTCTGGAACAAACCTCAAAGGTTACGGGAGTGGGTAGCACCACTGGCAACGTGGCTGTCAGAACAATGGAGCTGCGCGAATGTGGGTGCGCACTCAGCAATTTCATCTACAGGGTGTTCCAAATTCGTGGGTCGTTTTTTAAACGTAACATACTGATAGTATAGAATTTAGTTGTTGTAGCTTGGTGCCCCATTCTATAGAAATTGCTACTCAGGGTGTCTCAACTTTTTTGTCCGAACAGTTATCGGGAAATTGCACGTAGCTGCTACTTTGTAAGCAGTTACTGGCAAACGGTGATTTTTCGGAGGAACGGGGAATATTCCCTGCGAATCGTAGGTTGAAGTGCTGCCCGCAGAAAATTGAGGGTCACACATGCCATTGGATGTGTGACACTCTTTTTCCCCCATTCCCCATTCCTCCGACAAATCACCGTTAGCAAGTCACTGCTTACAAAGTAGCAGCTACTTCCAATTTTACGATAACTGTTCGGACAAAAAAGTTGAAACACCCTGTATTGATGGTTATGGACACCTGGTTAGGGGCACAACAAGCTACAAAAATAGCTACTATCGGGCGATATCAGTTAAAAACAACCCACGAATTTGGAACACCCTGTATTGTTGACACATTAGGTTGCTAGTAGAGTTCTGACGGCACCTTTTGCTCAGCACCACGCATCATAAACTGACAACTTAATAACCTCTCCAGATCCAAAAGAGCCCGAAACAAAACAAAACTTTCGGACAACTTTTCAGACTCGGTTCAGCATGGGGGCGACTTCATAACGATTTTGATTTCGACCTGTGTTCAAAGCCTTCAGGGTTTCCCCCAACCCACCCAACCCCACTATCCTTCTCTTCTTGGTCCCAAGACGTGACTGGAAGGTTCTTGATAAACGGGCGGAAGTTTCCTGCCTTAGGAAGAAGAAGAAGAAGAAGTAAGAAGAAAAAGAAGAATGAGAGAAAAAAAGGAGGAGGAGTAGTAGTCGAGGGAAAGGCTTGGAAAACTGCATCTCTTCAACGTCGGGAGAGGATTCGACATGAAGAAGTGCCCCATTATTGATGCTGCTTCCTGCTTTTCATGCTCATTTTATGTAAAGCGAGCGATTATTCGTGGCCCTGGGGGAGGAATGTTATTAGACCAGGATGTGAAGACGGAAAAGGTGGGCTGGGGGGGAGGAGGGAAAGAAAATTTTTCGTTCAGTATATCCGCTTCTTCTCTTCTTCATTTTTTCATGCCAGAAATATGAGGTTGAAGAAGAAAAAAAAAAACCGGTTGCATAATTACTTGGGCTTCTTTTTGCAATCGTGCTTCAAAGACTGTTCGTGCGTTCCATATTAATGATGTCGGATGGAATATATTTATTTTTTTCAAAAAAAGCTCATGGCCTGCGGGGTGTATGGCTGACTTACGTTGACTGAACCGAAGCACAAAGGGCTTTTGACAATCGCACCGGTACATATTTTTCCTCTCTCTCGCATTTTTACCCGGATAATATTCCGTCAAAAGCAAATGATGCGCAATATTCGGAAGTTTTCCGATATTCAAATGGCGCAGGAAAATTAAAATATTAAAAATCGGGGGCTCCCCTTTATCCAGGTGTGTATAATTTCAGAATGATTTCAAACTTGTTTTATATGAACAGCATTTTCTTAGCGTATGATGCATGTACATTGTACAGCGTGCTGTGTAGGAAAATATGCTTTTACAGACAGCTTTTAATTAACATCTAGAAAAACCCTCTAAGGATACTCGGAAGTGAGGGAAAGACTGTTCGAGTTTCCTCTTAAGAGTTAGTGAACTGTCCTCCCCACGAGACCCATTGGGTGGGTCTGAATCAGTTGGGTGGGTCCCTACCCATCCAACCCCCCCTATACTATGCTCTACTCTTCTCCTACTCGGCTTGCAGAGGAGTCTTCCGTCCCGATTGGATTTGCTGCCGCCACTTGGTCCTCCGCACTTGGATAATCCGATCCCCAGAAACCCCCACCCGCTTGATTGGGGATGCTGAGCGATAGAGTCCGGACTCGCATCCCGATCTGGCTGGACCCTATATATACCTCATGGGATCCCCGAATCTTACCTGGGAATCCGGAATGATAAAGGAAATTCGACTCGGCGCACACTAAAATTGAATGTGGACTCCCAAGCTTTTGCGATAAAAAGAATGACAAAGTTTTTGCCTGTTGCCGTTTAATAATGTGGGCTCCCCAGGCACGTATTTAAATTGCATTATCTGAGAGTCGCCTGCGGGCCTGTTCCATTGCCTATCCGGGCACACACAACCGCAGCGGGGCATGAAAAACCGGTTCCAGTGAAATACAAAGTACCTGACAGGGTGTACTGCACAGATAAAGAAATCCTCTCAACTATATATACTGTAACCTAAGAGGGATTTCCTATACCTGATACCTCAGACAGCTGTGCCATTCAACCCATAACCGTGGGGAATAAATGTATACAGTGTGTTACAAATATTCAGCAGCCTGAGTCAGCGATTATAAAGTATTAACTTTATATCACCGCAATCCACAGAGGCAAGACACAATTCTGAATCAAAAAGTCATCTTGTATTTTGTTGGAAAAAATTACACCTAAGGAGCTACAGCCTTCTAGAGAATGTGGACAGAAACTTGTAAATAGTGATATTATTGGCAACGAGTAATTTGCCTAGACCAATTTGCAGTAAATTAGAAAATAGTTCTGATAGCAATCACGAATATCTGGCGGTTAAGTGCTAAGTAATTAGCAGTTTCAGTGCGGAAAATTGATAACTAGAACGGACATTTCAAATTAACACCGTGTATTTTATCCCATGCCAGGAGGTAATTCCCTATACATAGTGCGTGATTGCATTAATGCATTAATTACCTTTAAAAAGCAGTAAAATATGCATTGTTGCTTCATTAGGCTCAGAATATGCATTATAAATCATAACAACCATCCTCTCTGTATACGCACACATCATTAATATTTCTATAATATTCACTATTAATGTGCATTTCGTTGGTCAAGTCCAGTTGGCAATGTGCACTGACAGTATAATAACCATTCCTGGGGACCTATTTAACGTCACATTATTAGTACGTACAGTACAGTACATCTGTTTCTTCTAGAAATTGTTCAAGTTGTTCAGAAAATGTTTCTCCTGCATACCGGGTAGCTACGTGATAGATTTTTTTATCGTAGAAACTATCATATTATTGAATTGGCTTGAGTCTGTGCCTCTGTTTGTCCGGGGTGAGTCATCATTTCTGATTAGCTAGGTGCATGTAGTACCATTATCCCTCGCACGGCCCTGACAGCGGCAGGAATGTGCAGAGAGGCAGGATGCGCCATCTATGGGAGAGATCTGTTACTACGTGGGGGGACCGAGCAGTGTTGCCAAGTTTTGGCACTAGTCTTGAAGAATTGCCCACTATAGTTGAAACCGGACCTTCGCAACGGATCCTATACTATGGAAGAGGTCAACCAATCGAACTTTTCAGGCTTTCCTCTCCAGCCTTGCTTCGTTGAAAGCATCGCCGATAAAACTTTCCAATATCCTCTGCAGGCCCCCTTTTCTCCAACATAGAATCCCGCAAGTTGCAATGTACCTTCCCACCAAAAAAAAGTGTGGGGGACCCCATACACTAAAAAGGATTTAGCAAGTTGGGAATTTTCCCCGTTCTCTTCCCTGGAGCAACCTTCCCCCNCCCCCCCATCGAAAAAATGGCGTGCAAATTTGGATCCCTGGAACCACCCCAAAGTTGCGCCAGTCATCCAAAGTGATGGCTCCCCGGGGCCAGCACCCGGGGAAAAAATGGTTCCAATCGACAGAGAAGCGCCGATGAGCTACGACGTCCCCCCAACTTCCAAGCTGTCACTTCCGATGCGTCCAGAAAAGTCCGCAATTTCTTTTTCCTTACATTTTTCTTACAAACTACAATGGTTCCCATAGGCCCGCATGTCATTCCTCATTGGGCACTGGCCGCATCAATTTTTTCTTTTTACTGCCAGAAGGCGAATCGACCTTTTTTTATTCTTTTTCTTCGGACCTTTTAGTATGCTCGCAAGGTTCCTTCAGAGACGCCTTTTCCCAGCACCTCTTTAGACGACGCCCTAAAATATTCAGCCGGCGACGACCCCCGACGCCGCCTTCCTTTCCTTCCAAACTCCTGGCGTCGGCGAGGCCGACTGGAAAATAGTCTTTTTCCAGCGGTTCCAGGCACTGCAGCAAGAATAATCCGCGCGTCTAGCTGGAAAACCCAATCGGCTGGGAGATTTTGGCCAGAAATAATTTGGGAACCAACTTTAGAGACCCGACTTCATGGTAATTCATGCGCTGCTACAGGGTATTCCATGGGAAGGAATGCGCAAGATGCCAACACCAGCGAAAATCTTTTCCCAAGACGCTTTCATCCAAACTGTTTATCAGCTCCAGAGTTAAAAAAAAGATTCAGACAAGAGGTTACATGAACCTGACCTTACTCCAACCCTCCTTCTCCAGACTTTAACACACACAAAAAAAATCTAAAGTAATTTTCCAACCGTACAACTTACAGCGTGGCTTATTAGATTGGGCCAGATAAGTGGATTACAACGACATTAGAGGGGAAGTTTCCGTGTTTTTAAAGCAATTACGACATCCAGTTTGGGATAGGTTAAGGGAAAAGGATATTACCGGGAAAGGATTAATAATTATAACGCTGTAACAGTATTACCGTGTCTGCCATAACCATCTATCGTTTGGCCCACAGATATTACATTTCATAACGATGAACATTTTCTGGGCTTAGAATGATTGCTCCTGACATGACTGTACTTTCAAGTTAATGGCAATATGTGGAGCACATACGCATGATAATAATAGTGGGAAATCATAAACCGTTTGGCTTATTTAAAGAGCTGAAGCAACTAAGGCCATGAGATCTTATGGGCCTAAAACCAACTGAAATATTCTCCTAATTGCAACCATTATTTTTGAACAAAATATTCCAGGTTTTTTGATGGCGGCAGGACCTATAAAATGCTCATGATCTTCAAGTAATTTACTTGCTATTCACGTTGGCTTGTAGTTGGGTTTCCAAGCCCTAGTTGAGTGCATGTTCTCATCAAACTGTCACAAAAGTTGGTAACGAATTTAAAGGTGACACGAAGAACCTGAGCCGAATACCAAAACCTGCTGCGCCGTCATTTACACTAGGTCCTAACATGGCCAAATCTGTATTTCCTGCCAGATTTCCTGTAACTTTTCGTCTAGCTAGCTTTGCGAGAAGGGCCACGAAGTACTGTGCAAAATTATGGCCAACCTCATCTATCAAGCGCGAAGGCCCCCCCCCCTGAAAGTTACTCGCTTAATCTTTTCTGTTTCATCCTGGACAGCAGGCAACCCAAGCGGCTCTCTTGGCATGCGGCCCAGACTACCAATCAGGCTGCAGCATTGATTGTTCTCCTTGCACAAAACCCTCTCTTTTTTTTTTTGGAGACTTCCAACCCAACCAACCAGACCTGGAGTCGAGCTTGTCATTTCAAGTTCAGACAACCGAAATGATGCTGTCGCCGAGAGGTGGATGCTGCATCTCTTCTGCTGCATGTTCCCCAACCCCCTCCTTTCGCATATATGTATACACAGTATATATACATAAAAAAAGACAATGAGGCAAGTTGGTATGCAGGTGGAGGCGGGCCACCACAAGGAGTCCCGAAAATTCAACCATTTCGAAGCCCACAGCCGCATTTGTATGCGTGTCGGTTGTAAAGCACAGGGTGGTGCGTTGCCCAACCACGGTACAAGATCATGAAAAAGTTAGGAATGGTCTGTTTCACCACACAGTTCACAGCTAAAAGTATAACCAGCTACTGGTTACTACAGCAAATAAATCGTATAGAGTTAATTTCAAATCCTCCTCTAGTTATCTTCTGCCATCAACTGATCACTTAACAAATAAACCGCAGTTTCTTCATTGAAATATGAATTGGGCAGTGCACCACCCTGCACTTCCCCATCTTTGCTCTATCCCGACGACATTCGTCTCCTCCAAACCCCCTTTTTTTGGGCCGAGGAGCAGAATTGATTCGCAAAAAAAAAGCACGAAGAGGCGAAAGTGAATGCAGGCGAGTTGTTGGATGCACAGATTCAAGGCTCTTTTCCTTTAGTGCGCATTTTGGGGGGGGGGTCCTAACTGGGATGAGCGATTTGGCCGCCCCCAAAAAATCCCAGCCAGCTTGGGCCCGGGCCAACTTCCACCCCCTCTTCTACCATCCTTTTTGCATTCAACACGACCACTCCCAAACACGGCCTTAAGCTGAAGCCTCTGCCCCCGACGGGCTTTTACACACTACTGTTCCGATGCCCTACATCGCCTCATGTTCCCTGTGAGAACGACGCACTTGCATGCCTGATGGTACAAATTTGCGGGAAAAAAATATCCACCTTGCTAGAGTGCTACTGGTTGGTCAATTGGCCTAACTACAATAGTTGGTAAGTATTTTTGACACACTGGGTAACATCCTTCATTAGGTTGATTAGTCACATTTCACGATGAGTATCTGTGGGTTGATACGGGTCGTTGCCAGGGTTGATTGATGGGCGCGTTCGAATCGGGGGCCCCCCAGTTATGGGAGAGGGTAACGCAAAAAAGCCCAGGGTTCCAACCATCATCGGCGTCTCTCTAATAATATACTGGCCTGATACGTCACTCGATATCTCGCCCTAATGCCTCTTACCCGCCCATTAATTTTCCGGAGCGCTGGGCTTTTACTCCCTCTGCCCATTGTACAATTGCACAAAACCTGCCCCCCTCTTTTTTTTTTGACAGTCCGGTTGCGACACCGGTGCCAAATTCGACCCCCCACCAAGTCTAGACTCTCCATTATTTAACTACTCTCTTTTTTTGAAGGGAAGCCCCTGCGGTTCCACTTGCCTGAGCTCAACCATGTTAACAAGTACCGCGCAATTGTTCAGCCCGCAGGAAACTTGGCGTCAAAGGTCAAAAAAAAGGTGCCCAAGTACTCTCTGAGCCAGGTCAACAGTCTGACACAGTTCGAGTGAACGAAAAAAAATTGTTATCAGGGAATTATCAAACTTCTAGCTGAGACGATGGAAGTGTCATAGGCTGTATCCGCACATTTTAAAAAAAATTCACTAATGCTCGCGGTGTATATGAGAACCAAGAAAAGACTATACAGCTACGTGCGTTTTTTCCTCATTTTCTGCCCTCCTTCCCACCACCTTGTCCTCTGTGTTTAACCTGGCGAAATGTGCAGATGCCAGCTGGGAAAAATTATTTCCCCAGAAATCCCATGCAGTCTTTTCCTGAGCTGATTGTATAGCCTCGTTAACCAAGTAACATCTTTCCAGAAAGTGCAGAATTTTAGTGACAATTGGTGACTCACCTTGTCCTGAGTCTCCCCCATCTTCGAGCACGAATCCGCATCGTCCGAGAAGCAAGAAGAAGGCCAGGCTGACCGAGAGCGCCACCACAACCAGGCGCGACACAAGCCGCATGCCCAGCATACGCAACATGCTGGTTCATCCTTCCCTGCATAAATCAAAGAGAGAGAGAGATGATCATTCATCTGAGAAAAGAGCATATAAATAAACATGCAGTCTGACGTTTGAAGAGGGTTTGGGTTGTTCACCTTTCGCTTATCATTTGCACCTATTCAAGTTCCCTGGCAAGCAAAACCCACTCGTCCTTTTCAGGTCACTTCATCTCCGGCCTCCGGAAAGGCCAGCTCATTTCGACCAACCCACCTCCCCGTGTAATCATGAGCTCTTAAGCCCCGGACATCAATTCCCGGAATTTTCCGGGAGAGGAAGGGAGAAGGGGGAGGGTAGACACTGGAGACGGCCCGGGGAGAGGCCTGGGATGAGAGGTCTGCTGCTGGGGGAGCAAATAAGCCAACCGGAGGACGTGGACCTCTCAGAGGTGGTTAATGATTGCACCTGGGAACCCCCGATGGAATATAAGGGGAACAGACTGGAACGGGACGGACCTATCCGTACACTAGTAGGATATTATTAGCACATTCTGTCGAAACTAGTCAAAACATCACGGGCTCCGACTGTTTGCGTAATAATCGGCTATGTCTCACTTTCAGTTTGTTTGTTCGAGCTGATAGTACCACTACTTCTCGCATAACCTGGGCGGCAGCAGTGTGCAGAGGGAGGATACGCCATCTACGAGACGAGTGCATAGATGGCGTGTCCTCCCTCTCTGCACACTGCTGCCACTCAGGTCGTGCGAGAATTGGTACTATCAGCTCAGACAAACAAACGGACAGAGAAACATAGCCGATTATGACATTTCCAATAGTATTTTGGGCACTTCTTTCCCTATCATGTTGCCCGTGCACATGGTGATTGACTTACAGGTAAACTCAAGGTGTTATACAGTATGCAAGCTGACCTCCTTTTAACCTCCAAACTCTGATCCCCACTTGACCCTCCCATCTTTAGATGTACGCTACAAATTCCACCTCCATGCATATACACAGGACGCCCNCCCCCCCTTTTTCCGGTTAGAGATGCTCCCCCGGACGCCCTGGCAGCCATCTGGGACAGGCCCCCCAGACCAATCTGTTGGTCCAAATTGCCCCATGAAGACGATGGACGGCCTTTCCAGGGGTCGTTCCTCCTCCCCCAACCCCCTCTACTCTGGGCCAGCCCTTTGCCCACACCCATCTTTATCACTCATCTTGCCCCATTTCTCATTAACGGGGTTGGGTTGCAGCTACAAAACCTAATTCAGAGGCTGGACCCAGCACAACCGAGTCACCAGCCAAACTTTGTGTCACCACCCACCCATCGGATATTGCTTACAGGAGGGAAAATGGGCCGCACAACTGGTCCCGTTTATGGTGGTGCCAAAGGGCAATTTTGTGGAGGACAACTTGTCGTATAGGAGACAAAAGAGAGGGGGCATTATTTCTATCGATTTCAGCTAATGAGACAGGTGTAGAGTTGGGGTCGCGTTACTTGAGAATTTTCAAAATTCAAAACCCAAATGAGTTTATGTAGGACGACCAGATATGTTAGTTAAAGAACAAGTGTCGCAATTACTGTCGACATCCTACAACCTCCGCCTGAACTTACAAACCATGTTAAGTCGGATGACATAATGCCTCATAAGTAATTTTGGGGGGGTTGTGCAGCACAGGTGCGATATGAATAATTTTGGGGCATGAGCTGCTGCAGTCCTGCCCTAGGTCCGATGAGAGCCGGCACTGACCAAATGTCCGTGTCACGTTTCCTGGTAAGGATGAATAAGTAATGAGCAGTCAGTCCAAGCGAGATGGTGCGGTCACGGCAAGGCGGGGAGGGCCAAAAAAAATTTTTTTGGGGGGGAGGGGACTGCCCTCATCCTTTCAAAAAAAATGTCGGGGCCAACGTTTTGCAGACCCGGAAAGGCGTGAGGACAATTCTAATTCGCAAGAGAGTTGAGGTCACGCGCAAACATTTTTTTTTGCACGCGGTCATAACGTCTCTATATTTCCCCGCAATTTTGTGGCCAGCTCTTCTCAGCAGTGCGGAAAACGGAGGAAAAATTGCAGCCAGCTTGTTATCACCTCTCTTCAACAATTAGGGATTCAAAAGTGTCCAGGAAAATGTATTACCATACGGATGAAAAATTAGAGGCAATGAAACTATTCATCTTGCGAGATACAAGTGATGTTGGTACGATTGAGTGTGACGTATTTCAAATCCAACGGTAGTGACAAACTATTGACAGTTGCATTATTCAACCCTGGTTATATTCTTCCTCGTTTTTTTTTTTCCTTTCTGGAAGGATGGGGTCGGCTTCCTTTGTGTCTTCAGGGTGTTTTATTGCCATCTGGCCAAAATAAGGCGGGCCCAGAAGAGATGAAGGAAGGTTTTGTGGGGGTGGTGCAACAAGAGGAGAAAAGAAGAAGAAGAAGAATATAACTACAGAAAAAGATGTATTGCTCCATCTTTTGTTCGGAACTGTTACATTTTCCGCGATGACAATGCGGCACCAGGATTGATGGATCGTACTCCCCAAGCAATACTTTTACTCATTTTCGGGAACTGTTCACTATACCACTGTCACGGAGATATAGTAACAGTCACAAGGCGCATACCAAAGCTCTATCAGCAAAGTCACGCCTCAGAATTCAAAGTTACGCACCTTGAGGCTATATTAACTGTAGGAGATGCGTTGAACTCTCTCGTCCATTCCCCCTTCTCGACATGGCTGCACTTTAGTCCCCGAATTGCAACCAAGCAGGTATAGTTACCATTGGTACATTACAGGGCGAAGTTGAGTGTTGTCACGCGACACAACTTGGCTGCTGGCAGGCATAGAGCTAACGAAGCGGTTCTGTCCCTGCTGGAAATAGAAGCGGAGGGGAAGGGGGGACCCCATACAAGTTTGGAGAAGGAAGGTAATTCTGAAGCTCTGGGAAGTTTGTAATCTGTCATGTCGAAGGCAGCGCGACGTGTGGAAGTGGCAGTTCCGCCACTTTTCACTGGGGGGAAGGGTATAGAGAGACGAAGGGAGGGTGTTCTCCTCGTTAGTTCGGGGCCCCTGCCAGCCTGGGCTCGATTGACTGCAATCATGTCAGGCGTGACCTCTCAAACGACCCGGACTCATTCCTCATCCGGTCGGACACTCCGACAGAAGCACGAGGTATAGAGGAGACGGAATTTCCGTTCAGACCACGAGTCGTCCGTCCCCTATAGGTTTTGTTATGTGCCCACCAGAGATAGCTTGATTGCGCTCGGTGCGAAATGAGCGGCTTGCAATCAGGAACGAGCAGGTAGCTGACGAATTAAATGTCACCTACAGTCGCGGAAAGGAGTTAGGTAGCAGTCCTGAAGTTCAAATTAGCCTCCATCACGACTCGTGAGATAGAAGGAGAATCGACTCTCTTGGAGGCTAATTTGGGCTTCAGGTCTGCTACCTTACACTTTTCCGCGACTGTACACTCGGTGAAAGGAGTATCTTATACCAGACCAGACCAAGAAATTAGCCTCCAAAAGAGGTGCTGCCTCCACCTGGTGCAATAACTCGCACAGTCGCACTCCCCCAGGCAGCACCTCTGTTGGAGGCTAATTTCTTGGTCTGGTCTAGTAAGATGATACTCCTTTAACTGACTGTACATTGTCGACTACCTGCTCGTCAGGAAGTAGCAGATGTGAAGCTGAAATTAGCCTCCCAACAGAGGCTCTCCTCCCTCACAAGTCGTGATTAAGGCTAATATGAGCTTCAGGTCTGCTACCTCGTACTGTACCGTGCGGGACATTAATTGCGTCATACTGCTAGCGACATTTTCCGATGCGGGAGATGTGCAAATCGAAGTGATAGAGTGCGAGCCGTGCGAGTAAGAAACGGTGGCCCATGGGTGACGTCACTGGCTGAGGACAAGCCTTTTCTCCATTGCCCCCCAGCCGGTGACGTCACTCAAGGCCTACCTCTTCCTACTCGCACGGCTCTCACTCTATCACTTCGATTTGAACTTCTGCCGCAACAGAAAATGTCGCAAGCAACCAGTCGCGATTAATGTTCAACACTGTACTGGGTAATCATTGCTTATGATTATCTGAAAATTGTTTTTTTTTTCCCTTGGACTTAATGGACTCCACTTGTATTCGCACGATATGATGTGAACGAAATGTTGGTGGAGCATGACAGATTCTCGCGTACTGGTATTTGTGACAGGTTCTCTCAATTTTCGAGTGGGTTTTCTCGAGGTTTCTCTCCCATTTCAGTCAGGCACTTCCCATCGTGTCTTGGCAGGAAAGCTGCCTCTCTTCTGTGGAAAAGTGACCAGAAAATATAGCCCGCGGGAAACCTTGAGAGTGAAAAGTGCTTTTCAACTCTCGAAGCCCCCTTCTTCCCCCCCCCCTCTCCCACCCTTGCAATATACACGCCTTTCGCCATTTCTTCTTCTCTCTCTACCTCTGAAGAATCATTTCTCAAGTTGGCGCCTAGGTTGTGGATGGAGGAATGATTTCTTGGACGGATGGCCCGGATGATCAATCACAGCCTCCCCCAGGGATTGTTGACGGTTTTGCTGCCTCGGGAATGGACTCCGATACTTATATTCTCTCTCCCGTATCTCTTCCCATTCATCCCTCTCTTCCCCCTTTTACTCGGATTTTTAACCCCTTCTGCTTCTGCCCCCAGTATTCGCCCCAGCATGCTTTATTGCCTGGAGAGATGATTGACTGCCTCTTTCCCATTCACGGCCCGGAAAATGGGAAGCGGAAGAAACATATCGGGCCGTCAACCTGTTTCCGCAGTGCTTCCCTTTTACCAAGTGGGGGCCTCTCACTCCTTCCAGTAAATATGTAGGGTGGTCCACTGCCCAAGGCGTATAGGTGAAGAAGCTGCATCAATCCTGTACTGTATACCATTCAAAGATAGCCAGCATTACAAAATGATTTTTGTGGCTCAGGTACTCAGTGATGTATACGTAAGGTCGGTAGTAAAACTTAATATTGCACGATACCTTTTAGGTAAAGTAAGCTGCTTCTCGTAAAAGGGCAATATTACACGCATTTTTGAAATTGCTGGTTTCCATCAGAATAAGTGCAGTGAACCTATCCAACTTGCCCCTGGGACTCATACATAATATGTACAGGGTGAGCTCTTGGTGTCCTTTGGTCTTCAAAACCTCATTGGTCAAGCCAACTCCTATATATTTGGATTGAAAAAGGCTATATCATTGAGTTCAAATCTGTGTAGCCAAGTCTCTTGAGCACAGGCCATGCTAGTGGTGATGTCACACGTGCTGCCCCCAAAAGCATCCATATTACATGGCCAGGATAAGGTGGATAAGCTTGTTACGACCAAGTGGAATTAGAGCCAGCGAAACACGAGGAGAAATGAAGCGAAAATGGAAAATGGGACAGAGGCAGGGGCCTGGGCCTAGGGAATAAGTGTGAGATGAGGGTCTGCGGACGAGGAAATGGGATTAGGAAGAGATGGTATAGTAGAGAAGGGAGAGAAGGAGGGTGGGGGGGGGGGCGGAATTGAAAAACGGGCAGATGTGACTTAAAGGAGAAGAGGCTTCAAAAGGGACGACGAAACAAGAGGCAAGAATTACATATGATACAAACTCAACTTCCACACTCGGATCAAGCCTAAGATTTTTCATGGAAACTAGTCAAAAATCCTCGTTGTAACGGGCATAACTGATAGATATGGTTTGTGCACGAAGTTGGGAAGGAAATAAGTAGATGGCGCACGCTGCTTCTTGTCAAAATTCTGGAGCGGCACGACATGACGTAAGTGTCTTTAAATGTTAAAGGTTCTGTGTTCTCTCAGGATTCGCGGTGGTTTTCTCGGGGATCTCCCATGTGTATTTGAACAATTTATCAGCACGCATATTACCAATTATTACATCCTTTGAGTTGGTACTCCCGGACCTGCCTGTGTGTGCAACTTTCCTCGCCAGTTCTGTATAAACGAGCCAATCATCAGCCACAGCTTTTGGTGTTGGGGTTGAAAGTCGGCCATTGACACAAGGTGGATCAAAAAGCCCTTTGAGAGAGAGAGTGGACGCCTCTTTTATATCCAGTCCCGCCTTGTTCCGCCGCTTCCCTTGATGACTGAACTTGGCCACAATCCGATTCTTCCCTACCACCCACCACCCATCCCTTCTTGGCTCCCCTGCTTCTTCCTTATCGATTCTCGATCCAAATCTTGAGAGTCTGGAAAGACCAACCCAGTTGCTTACCCAACCGGATCCAAGAGTCAAATGACGCCCTCCTCACGGTTTACATATCTAAAAATCATTTCCAGCCCATTTTCCACGTCGTATATATAGAGGAAGGGGCATGAGGTAGAGAGAGAGAGAAGGGAGAGTGAAAATAAATGAAACGCAAATGACAAATTCCAATTCGCGGCTGTCAAGTCACATTCAGGTTCGGTGCCGCCACCTCTCCGATATTATTCGCCGTGTATATCATCAGAGAGAACCTTTCACAAGCAGGTGCGGAATGAAATCAATGCAGCGAGCACGGACGCATTCATTTGTCAAAACGAATGAATTTTAGTGGATTGGGTTTGCTTTTTTCCTCCCCCCTCTCTCTCCAATTCTCTCGTGTCATTTCGGTTCGTGTCTGGATAGAAAGAAAATATACGGGGGTTAACTGGTTGGCAGATTTTTTTTAGCACTGATTTCATTACGCAGTCACGTTTAACACTTATCAAATCAGACCAAGTTGTGAATTTCAATTTTTGGGAGGAATTTTTAAAGATGACTTTTACGCTACTACAGTATCATGCAGTTACAAGTTATATTAATCTGCCAACTCAGGAATAACCACAAATTCATGGAAATTAGGCAACCTTCCGTTTGAGTACAGGAGTTGTTGACCTGTCATCCCAGCGCAGCGGTTTTCCAATCAGGCGCCCAATTGCTCCGTAATTAAAAATCATACAGGCGCCACCCTGCATCAGAAACGTGACAAAAGCAGCGTGGCACCTGCGAGGTTTCTGAATCGGACAGAGAAAAAAAAAATCTTTCTACACAAGCCCCCCCTCTCTAGATGAATAAATCTCATTACACCTCCATTTGCGTCCTCCCTACTGGAAATCCCTTCCATTTCCATCACCCCCGCTCTTTTGAAGAGTCGCGATTTTTTTTTTGGCGAGTCGCATTTGCAGCAATGCAGTCCGAGCAACGAGTAGAGGTGATTACACTTAGCGTCTTTGCACCCTTCCGAAATGAGGGGTCCCCGAGGCGCAATAAAGGAGGTTAGAGGGGGGAGCCATATTTCAGCCAGAACTGATGCGAGAATGGGTATAGAGAAAGAGAGAAAAAATCGCAGAGGAAAAACGCAGTTTCGATTTCGCACACTCTTTTCCTCCGGAATGCCCCCTTTGGCTTTGTTCCCATGATGTACGGAAACGCTTAATTTTCTTTTCTTTTCTTTTCCACGTTCGGCCTGAAGCAATTTGAGTCTAACGAGAATAAGGAGAGGTCGAGTCCGACTGGAATTCTATCTCCAATCAGATATGGCCAGGTTTGAAAATTGAGGACTTAAAAAATATTTGAACGAGCTCTGATTTTTCATTTCGGCCTTGTACAGAAAATTTGGGTCCATTCATATGACAAAGAAAGGTTTGTAAATGCACCATGTTATGATCATGTTGTCCATTGTTGTTATCGCCTAAGCAATTAAATATCCGGATTTCATTAATTAATTATATTTGATTTGTTTATTATAGTCTATTATTTACGTAGTGTGTTTATTGACAGGAATATATAATTATATAGGTTTTAAAATAATTTGTCATCAATTATTATAGAGTAATTAAATTATGCCGAATATTCCCTTTTGCAGGTGCAAACCACGGTGGTTTAGGTTTAATTAATTTTAATTTTATTTATTATTAGAGTGAAACCTGTCTATGTTGGCCACTGATGGTTCCAAAAGACATGTCCATCATATATAGGGAGGTGTCCAATATATTAGGGTGTCCAACTTCGCAGGTCACACTGTAATATTGTATTTGTACATTTAATTAACTTACTGAAACAAATTGTGCCACTGTTAATTATATTTAACAATTAGCTGTTGAAGGAACGAGCAACAAAGATCTGGTTTGCTCGTGGCTTTAATGCTAAAAGGAAACGTGCCGCATTGAAAATATTGCCTTCAATATAATTTCACTACGGAATAAATAAGCGTTTTTAATTTTGCAAAATGCGGCCTGTCCTGTTCCGGTTGAATACGCACAAATGAAACCGTCCGTCAACGCAACAAGTGCCGAAATTAACCACAAAGCGTCGGATAACGACCGGTAGTCACCTGCCAAGAAAAGCTCCAGAACCTCCGCAACACACCAGCCGCATGATTACAGCCCTAGAGGCTTCATTAGTGGAAAGGGGGTCGGTCGACACCTCCCCCCCTTTTTCACCATCCACCGACGCACATTCACACACACACGACCTGGCAAAACCGGAAATCAATAGTGTCGATGCGAGGTCATTTCCACGCCTTTTTTTCCCCCCCAGCTTCAGAGGGTGATATTCGGCTTCCAAAAATGGGCGGCAGGGATAAGATCCCCTCAAAAGCGGTTCCCAATAGCCAATTACCACAGTTTGACGGTCGTACGAAAAAGGGTTAGTGCGTGGAAAAAAAAAAAGGGTTGGGGAGGGGGGTGTTGTATCAGAACATCTGGGAAAATCGCATTGGCAGCAGGTCCGGTTGCTCGATGGCTGCATGGGAGTGAATGGCTTCTGGGAGGGGAGAAAAGGGCCAGAGGCAGTTTCACAAATTCGCGGATCCGAATATCGGGAGGTATATATAGGATCGGAGCTCCATTGATACGGATATCGAGAGAAGGGACGTCAAAATCGGCGCCTCGGGCCAGCCAAGAGTGATTAAAGCGAGGCTGCAAATGTGTGAGCAACAGCTCCCTATAGAAGATGGATCTCACTGATGACAAATTGATATTTCCAACTACTGAACAAACAAACCAACAACCAATTAAGATTTTCCTATCCAAGGCAATAAGCTATTAAAATTACTTCAAAGCATGAGACTCATTATCAGGCGACATCCAACAATGAAATGATCTTTAAAAAGTTGTCTAAACTGCTCTATAAAAGCAACGTGCATCTAAGCAAGGTACACTAGTTGCGCTAAAAAATGCGAATATTGTGTATTGCATTGTGTTAGTTACATTAGTTAGTTTATGTACACAAATTGTATCTTCATCATACACTAGCACATGTACAAAGAATAATACATACACGTTGCGTTTGAGTATGAAATTAATAATTTTATACACAATACTTTTAGAGAGTGGATAAATAAAATAAAAGCCATTTCAAATACAAGTACTGTACAGTACCGGTATATGAAAAATATGTATGCATAAAATTGGATCTGTGTATGTCAAGGGTGAACATGCCCCGATTGAAATTGCAAAAATGAACTGCGAACACGTTTGAGCATTGTTTTCGCAATTATCTCTTTTTTTAAACTAAATTGATTTTGCCAAACTGCTTTTCGCTCTGTCTAAATCGTTCGAATACACAAGGGCGCTGCTATGCAAATAAATAAATAAATAGATACTGCGGCTTGGTGGCAGCCAGGCAGTACTTTTAATCAGGCGCGATTCGCACGCTCAAATTATACATAGTTAATGTTCATTTGCATTGTGGAAACACTTTGGCCGTCTGTGTAAATACAAGTGCCCGAGTCTATAGCATTCCCGGCTTTATTTAGGGTCGTTAGGGGTCTGTGAAATCCCCAATTATCTCTATCACATTACCAGGCAGGGCTTGCACAAATCAACTGCAGTTATCTGGCAGGGAACGGAACGTGATGGAACGAACCGGGAACGATCTGCCTTGTCAGTATGAGATGAAAACAATGTCATCATAAAAGTTTCAACCAAACAGGGCATTGCAGATCGTCGGTTTTGATGCCTATTTTCAATAATTTCTTCACATGTAGCTACGAGTATCTATCCCATTTTTCTGATTAGATTATGTAAGTATCAAGCATGTTTACACATCATACAAGCTGTACTTTAAATAATATTATAAGAACGACAGAAGCATTCAGAGAAACAACACAGCAGAAGCTCCATTTTTCCAGCCAATCCGCCGGACCATAAGTAATCCCTTTTGCTATAGTTTGCGTTTCTGAATAGCCTTTTTCCCTCAGCGGTTGGCTTCTGATTACGACAGAAAATCATTCCATATGCATTTTTCCTCCATTTCTCTCTACGTTTGCCCCCCAACGCCACGACGTAAATCTGATTCTAGACCAGCAGCCGCCTCTCTTTTTTTCTGCAAATATATGCAAATAACGCGACATATGTCCTTCAAGTTTCAGCACCCAATGCGAGTGAAAAAGTTAATTCAAGTTCCCTTAGCGCCAGCTGCATATAAATCCGTGGGGTGTGTATATAGCTGCAGGCGAACAAAATGCAGGCGTGAAAGTGATGGGAGTAGATTATCCGGTCGTAAGCCTCCCCCTAGGAGAGATCTGGGACTAGTTGGTTTTGGCTGGGAGGTGCATAGGGTATAAAAGAGGAGTCTATATAGTCTCCCCCCCCCCCAACTCGTATCCCCGGACCGATAGGCAACTCAATGGCCGTATACATGCCAAACGAATTGGAGCCAAGGAAAGAGACGCCGCTCTATCTAAGGCCTGGATCTTCCTCTTGGAATACAATCCCTTCCCTCCCATTTCTCCGGAGGCTCTTCTTCCGGGCCCGCAGACAAGGAGAAGGCCACCTAGGGAACCCTAAATCCTTAAATATCAAGCCAGGCCTCCCAAGATCCGCCCCGTTTCGTCGATCGCGCCTCCTGGAGGAATTAATTACGTGAATCTCATTCAAACACTCTTGCAACAGGCCTTAATCAACACTGATGTCCATCAAGGCTTAATTGCAATAGTCAGTGTAATCAAAATAACGAGTTTCTCCCCGGATTAAAACCAGGGAGTTATGAGGCCAAGATTACAGCCGTGTTCACACTGGTCGTCTCCGTTCCTCTTCAAACGAAATAGCTCCACAGATTAGGCAAAATAAGCGGAAGATATTTACTACGCGACCAAGTGGTGAAAGTTCAGAGAGCGCGTCCGAATGCATCTCGCATTGGCAAAGCCACAATAACATTCGTTGCCCCTGCGGAACTACAAAACGTACAGTAATTTTTTCAGGTTCGTTCCAGCAGTCTAATATCCGAAATTGGCCTTATGTATGCGCAAACAAGCCGTAATGTTGTAACGAGGTTCCGTTCCGGTCAGCAATATTAATTAACGGGATCAATCTTTCCCCTCTAATCCAAGCTAAATCCGGTCCTGAAACAAGCCCAGGATTTTTGTATACATGCATCGAAAAACAATGCCCCCCCTAATCTTCCACAGCTTTCACAATAATGCACGCGAGTTCACCGGATGAAAAATCGCCCTGGCTATAACATGTATTGCGTTTTCCGCGAATTAGTTGGCCCCGTTTCGAAGGGGGAATGGCTCGCAAATATTTTTTTTAAAAAAAAAACAAAGCCAAGGGTGGAGGGCCCATGTTTGCACCTCCCCCAAAAAACCACACGTATAATCCGCGACAAAGGCGGTTACCTCGCAATACACCCCACAGGCGTACATGCAAAAAGAGAGCGTATTAATACATCAAACAGCATAATATATGCCAATAATATTCGCGGCTTTTTTAGCATTATAGTCCCATCCTCTTTTTTTTTGTAAAGCCAAAAATTTTCGGCCACATGAACACCCCATGCCGCTTCATCAATGCTCCGATTGTAATCCGGCATGAAGTAACAAAGTTGAAGGGATTTGCGGCTTCCAATTTTGCCCCGTCATATACCCCGAGCCCACCTTGCGGCCACACACACAAAAAAAAGCTGCGTGACAACATGTGTCCAGCAGCGTGTAAGTCCCTGTTAACATGGCGTCCTTAATCTGATATCTGGACAGGCCGTTCCACACTGTTCCGTCCAGTTAGGACATTTTTTTGGCACTTAGGCCCTATCACATCAAGGGAAGATTTAAGCTTACACAGCGGTTTCTAAAAAAAATACTTTGTTAATATACCGGTGTACTAAAAAAAAATTAAAGGTCGAAATGAGGTCACCATCACTGGTGGATTAATGTGGCAAAATGGCGACACTAATTGCGATCATGTATTGAAATGTAATTATTATGGGGGGTGACCAGCAGGCAATGCACGTGACACATACATCACTAATGGTGTCAAAGTCTAATTTGGCGCCGATAAATTTGCCAACCTGTAGGAAGCAGATAGTGTGTATCTGTGGGCAGTTAACCGCAACGCATTTCGCTGAATTTCATTATCGATAACTCAATTACCAAAAACGGTCGCTGGGGTACTATAAATATTGCAGATGGTTGCAATCAGTAGGACGTGTAATGTGCATCTGATCCAATACCAGCGTGTAGATTAAAATATATATATTTTTTTTAAAAGCGTAGGAGCAGTTTAGATAACCTGATAGCATATTGTTCAAACGCGCAGATACTCTTGGCCTATAGCTACATGATATTGCCCATTAAATGGCGGTTAAACTGGACAGTACCAGTAATAAATTAGGCGTGTGCAGAATTAATTTAAAGTTTGCAGGATTTCAATTATACGGATCTGTAAGCAAAACATGTTCTTCTCTTTCGTGGATGTCTCCATACGACAACATTCGCCAGAAAAAGAGGTAGTTTCACTTTGAAATATTTGATGGCAACAAATCAAGTTCCCAATAAAATTATCGTCGAGGTAAACTATATGGTCGAAAAATAATTGGTCACAATAAATTCTCATTGCCTAATTATTATAACTAGGGCTGCATGTAACCTGGTGGTTACCTGGTTCTTGCCTACATGAAAGACAATTTTCATCATTTTCAGACACAATACTGGCTCAATGTGGGTGCATAATTGTGCCCATTCTAGCGGGGAACAATGGCAAGTTAATTACTGATTCAGCCTACAATGCAGCACGGTCTTGAAGTTAATGGGAATCAATTTTCTTCGCATTCACCCTTCCATCTTGCACACCGTTGCACACCCTACGTTCCCAAAATCCAGCCGCGACACCAAAGTTGACAAAACCCCAAAGTAAATAAATCCTCCCCAGGCCTGATATGAGAAGGGTTTTGCATGGGGGTTGCAGCCTATGCCAGGATGACACCACGGGCCATGGAAGATAACATTTCTTCCCACAGTAAAAGACCTGGCCCGGCGCAACAAAAAGGAGGTAAATGTTTGCCCAATATTATTGGATCCATAAATCCTCCTTTGCTTCCCCCCTCCTGTACACACACAAAAAAAGGAATGCCCCGTTTTTTCCAATCGGTTGTTCCTACAAAGGAATCCTAACATTCGTTATCAGAGGCTCGCGAAAAGAAGATTAGTATTCTAGAATGAAAATTACACCAGGAAAATTATTGCAGTGTTTCAGACCAGAAAAAGCCTTTCACACTGCACCACCATGTACGGCGCCTTCTCAGGTTTCGACCACTTTTGACCACAGGACACCAAAAACCCTCTCTAGTCCTAAGTGCACCTGCAGACATGTCATGACACACGACTCCTCTCTGGAGACATCACACAAAGTATGTCACGCCCTATACATTTCAATTACAAACCGACCAACCTGCGACACACGAAAAAAAGAAGAGAGGAACATATCACCCGCAATGCCCGTCAGCCTGTGAAGTGAGATCTCCGGTACATCCGCAGCAGCCAAAATTGTAAGAGTCTGGCTGTGGTAATATATTTCGCAGGCACCGTTCCCCAGCAAAATCCGGGGGGGGGGGGGTTACCCCTGCTGAAAAGCCATGCAAAAAAACCCACCATAAAAAAAAGGAACCAGGCCCCCGATAATCTCCTCGGATCGCCGCCCGCGTCATGCTCAAGAGACTTTACATTCTGCATGTTTTATTCCTCTTGTGACCCCCCCATACACATACAACCTGATTCATGTCTACCGCTTTGCATTTATAGCTGCCGCTTTTTTATTATTTAAAAAATATATACATTCCGGATCCGCTTTTTCTGGACGTATATCGTTACATGCGGCTCAATTGATTTGGAAGCGAAATAAATTTCTTCTTTGTGGAAAATGCTCTAATTTTCTTTCTCCTTTTTTTGTCCTTTGGCATAGACTTTTTCGCCGGGTTGAATTATGATGAAGGAATTACGACTTTGCGCATCGGCGGGTCGCTTGTCGCCTAAAATTTTATGCCAGGAAATCGCGTTCGCCATTTTCGTTTTTGCGAACAAAACCCAGGGTGTGAGGGGCGTGGAAAAGATGCAGATTTTTCTGGATCAAGTTTGATTCAACTGAGGTCTAGTGGCGCCTGGATATTTTTCGGTTAAAAGTTGCTATTAATATTAATCATAAAATTCATAATCATCATCATCAAATTTCTCCTAATGATGGGCTTATTCTCTCCGTCGGATGTTTGTCCGACCTGATAGTATCGCTATCTCATGCACGACCTGCTGGTGTGCAGAGGACGTATGCGCCACATATGCGTGAAAAATAGTACTACTTGGTAAATTGGCGGGCCACCTCATTAAAGTTGCTTCATGATTATAGACTTTGCCAAATTTTGGCAACGGGATCACACAATGTTCACACCATAGTTATTATTATTCAGGAAACTGTACACCTGAATATTATACAAAACTACATGGCGCAGACGCTGATTGTCCGCTTCCCCGAGTCAAATCGTGCACGGATTGTTCCGGCACGTTCCGCACTTCCATAGCCGTTATCTTGCCCCACTTGCCCTGCACAACAGTGCAGTTAAATCATAAAGGAAGCCGAGTATATATAGGAGACGACCAATGGAGGGAAACGGGCCTGAATACAAAAAGAGTGAGAGAGAGAGAAAACCCCCCGTGGAGTAATCCGATTTGGGCAAACCAGCCGAGCTCTCCGCAAAAAAAAATTGCATTTTTTTTTGTTCATTTTCTCCGTCAATGTTGGTTCTGCTCTGAGAGTTGGTACGGCAAATTTCCTCCATCCGTTTGATTAGACACCGCAAATTGTAACCGCATTTTTTATTGTATATGCGCGGTAAGTGCAAATACAGCCGGAAAAGATACACGTATAGAGTGTTAGGTTATTCAGACGAAACGAAGTTCTTCGGTACAGTACAACAGGATCATTGTTGGCCTTCGAATTGTCATTACTAATTGGCTGTTTTAATCAGCCTTAGCTTCTTGTTTGTAAGCAGTCGCTTTGTATAGCAAAAATATTCGCTCTGATAATTTGTAAACAGTAATTTAATATTAGGTCTAATTAAGCAATAGTTCCATTCAATGAATTTACGATTGGTAATGGCCCAGTGCAACAATTAGCAGCAATAACACAGCCTTTCTTTTTAAAGCTCTCTTCTATTATGCACCTTCCTCACTGTGCTCACATTGTCATGGAAAGAGGAGGCATTAATTCCGGTTGTTTGGAGATGAGAAATGCGAGTAACATTGGCTCTGATTATGGGATCGAGAAGAGGGGGTGGGGGCGGTGTTTAATCACAGGAGATTGGGGAGTGGAGGGGGGGGGGATAAATTAATCGCGTCCTGGAATAGTGATGCGCACAATTTGGGTTTTCACGGTGCCAGCGGGTATTAGATCCCCGAATTTCTGGCCCCCCCCCAATATGCGATCCGGCACTATTTTACAAACCAACTTGGCGATCAGATGAGAGTGATGGTGGAAGAGTGCCATTAACGGAAATAATTGAACGGCGCACCGGTAATTCATACCGTGCAGTTTATGCAAATTGCGGCCCCCGTCTATCACGACATGACTCAAACCGAATCACCCTTGTATACAAGGTGATCCAGATAAATTATTGCTTTAGTCTTCGCAAGAGCGGAGGTTCGTGCTTAAAGTAAACTGACGTCAAAAATTAATCAATTTTAATAAGAAGTTCGTTAATTTTATTCTATTCTAATAGAGTAAAGTAAAACAATAAAAAAGTAAATGGAAGCAAGCAAAATAATTAAAATAAAATACATGGAAAACAGGTCCATTTATTTCATTTTATTCTCATAAAATAAGCGGATATAAATAAAATGAAATTAAAGGCAAATACGCTGTCTATTTCATCTTATTCTCAAAATAATATAAGATGAAAATAAATAAATAAAATAAAATGGAAAATACATTCATTATTTCATTTTAGTCTTTAAAAACAAAATAAAATAAATGGAAATGGAAATAAATAAAATTTAAAATGGATAAATTACTTTCATTTTATCTCAATAAATGAACAAAATAAAATAAATGAAAAAAATGTTTATTGCATTTAGTATTTCATTTTGGTCTAATCAAATAAAATGCATGAATCAATTTTCCCCTGTTGACACCAAAATCAGTTGTAATTATTTATTTTGGTTTTTTTTCCAAGTAAGAGATGACCACGAACCATTCTATTTAAAAAAAATTGAAATATTTTGCATCAATTTTGATAACAACTTAGCCGGTCGGTTAAGTCGGAGTACAGCACCCCCGATGTGCCATGACCGTTGTACATGAATGAGGAGGGTTGGCTCCTTCTTCATCCTGCCGCATATAAACCCCCATAAACCCCGAAGTGTGGGCTTGATGGAGACAATTGAGGCAGCAGTTGTCGTTGGTGCTTTTGGAAGCCATGTCGTGGCCTCCCTTCTTCTCAGCCGATGACATTTCGCGAAACGAGACGCGCTAAATGACGTCGAGCCGGTAATTTCGGAAGGAGGCACGTCTCCTCGGCCCCGGCCATAAGATTAGGCCCAAGCAGTTACTCCAATTCCAACTACTATGCAAAAAAAAAGATAGAAAAGACGGGCTAAAAAAGTGCACATTTATTTTTACAAAATTACTCAAGCAGTACTGAAAATGTTCGTTTCAAAATGAGAGGTCGCGTTTATTATTCGCACTTCAAGCTCTATGTTGTTAAAGCAAGTTGTTTATTGCAACAAAACAGTCAGTCCATATACTAAAGAGGAGATGCTACACATTTTGGCACTAAACTGTACAGTGAGCGGTTAAAATTAAACGTACCATTTAAAATTGCGATGGACTAATTAATTGGGGGAAAATAGACCTAGTACATTTCACATAGGATGGGTACCCCCAGGCAGCACATTTTCTCTTTGCACAGAGAATTACGTGGTTGACTCTCGATCGAATCAACCTGTATAATGAAAAGGTTTTTCACCATCAGATACCAGGCAGCCCATAATGCTTTCCTGCTGCAACACCCCCTCTCCAAGTGACAACACACATGTCAAAGCACCTGTGCATCAACAAAAAAAAGACGCTTCCAGTACTGTACACACCAAATTGCAGGCTGCATCGAGGACGTACCCGGAAAAAAAAAATCTCAATGTTTACACGCAACGGCTGCAAAACCGGGTGTGCCTGGCAGTAAATAAATGATCATGGGTCCCGGTCATTGTAAATAAGCTCAGGCACATAGCCCGTACTTTTTTTGCGTTTAAAGCGAGTGATGTGCGTCCAGAGCAGGGCTTGTTTTCTCTGTACTTTTTTTTTTCTCTTTCAGACTTGCCAACTAGGGCTAGCGTCTCTAAGCCAATAACTCCACGTCAGCAAGGCCTCGGACACCCTATGTTTTCCTTACTTCCTCAGCCATTTCCTCCACTCCTCTTACGTGTCATCGCTGGGAAAGCAACATTAAACAAAAGCTGCAAAGCAGAAAGTGCTTCTCTCCGCAATTTTCGCCTCCGCCCAAAACGCCATTTATTAAAACTGGGGAGTATCGCACAGCTAACGCGTCGGAAGTAATGCT
The DNA here is from genome assembly GCA_000934665.2 of Catajapyx aquilonaris. Classification (NCBI taxonomy): domain Eukaryota; kingdom Metazoa; phylum Arthropoda; class Diplura; order Dicellurata; family Japygidae; genus Catajapyx; species Catajapyx aquilonaris. Next base: position 14,086 of record JYFJ02003360.1, on the reverse strand, counting down.
CGAGAAGCAATGGCCAGTTTTCTTAGGCAAAAATAGTGCTTACTCGAGTCACATTTCAGTTGGAAGAAACTGTGACCGCTACTCGTTGTCTGATATAGTCTGATATAAACCAAAAAACTTGGCAACACTGCCAAGCCCACTACTGCTACTACCGGTGGCGCACAAGATCCCTCTCTACACACTACTGCCGCTCTCTGGAGGAAAGTAGTACTACATGCACGTCGGTGATGAGTCACCGTGGATACAGTTTAGGCCAGAATAATTCTATCTCCAACCAGATAATTCCTCTTGTTTTAAAAATCTGGGATGCAATTACTCCCCCCCTCCTATAGTCTCATCCAAATTCCTCGTGTAACTACTAACCATTTGTTTGCTCACACTTCATTCGCGGCCATTTTGAGCGGCAGGGATTTACCTCTCCCCAACCCCTTCTGGAGCAAAGTTCCTCCTCTTCCGATAAGGAGGCAAAATGGGTGTATTGATTGGGGTGGGTAGGGTGGTTGAATCGAGCGAGAGTGCAGATGCATACAATTGGCAACTGATGGGTAGGAGGGCTTTGTCACCCAATTTTGGCACAGTGCTCATCATCCCAGGGTGCAGATGCCAGATCGACCCTGCATGCAACAGATATTGCCAAAAAGAGAAGGGCGGGGGTTGCTTTTTCAAGCCAGGTCTTTTGTTTCAACTAGACGTGAGCGACACGTCCGCAGAATATTTAAACGACACGATCAGCTAACAACAGCTATGGTTATCCTTGGTGCAGAATATAATTTATGTGCAGGTTCATAACGGCGGAAACTAGGCGCAGATCACTTTTCGCAACAACAAAAAAAGGGTAGTTCCGGAGATTGGCCCGGTTTCTAGTCCAATTACGTTTAAAAAAACAAGGGCGATTAATAACAGTCTGAATTGGCAGTTAAAATGAAAACTCCCCTCTCGACCAGGAGGGGTAAAATGGCGAATGGGATGATCGCACCGGCTGATGACCCGTGTTGTTGAGGGCCGGTCCTCAACCCCCCTTTCCAACCAACCCAACTTCCTTCCGTTTCCACATCAACCCTCATTTTTATTGCCAATTCAAAATGACTGTTATTAATCGCTGTAGCCATAAAACAAAGTGAGCTGTTCCTGTTAGTACTTTCAGTATGATTTTTTTTACAAGAGCCCTTAAATGGCTACACAGTCATGTAACACTGGCAACATTGTTGCAATATATTGGTCAACAAGGATGCGTCCAGATGTCACATACGTCGTGATTCTGACCCAAATGATATGTCCCAGGGGACGTTTCACAAATCTCTGCCTCCCTGCAGCAACACTGCCTCTTTCAACCCCCCCCCCCCTCATTCCGAACAACAATGTACTGCTTACACCACGCAATACATTACATTTCCTAAAACGAGGCTGTTAACACCCCCCTACCCACTCCCAATGCGTGTAACATGTCCTCTGTAATTCCCATTTCATGCTGCCCCTATTTTTTTTTCCTGGTGGGGTCCAACGGGCTGTGAACAACATTCTTTAATTTGGCCACCATCAAGTAGCGGACACAAATGTCGTGCCCGCAGCAGTCCGAACAAGCACCTGCCACTGACTGTTAACAGGCCGGAAAAATATTGCCCATATTTTATGCGTGCAGGACATACACAACAGGATGTCTCATAATTATTCAAACTAATCCAGAGTGAAATCCTGTGCACTAGGCAATCACATTACGTTATACAATCTCAGCTGGATTAGGCTGAAAATCACAATGAATTTGGACCTTACCTTTTTGAATAATTTCCACCCGATATTTAAACTTGATGCATCCATATTTTGGGGGTGAATTCGTACTGATTTTTAAATATGTGTAGAAAATCGCTTGGAGCGAAATACTTAGAATGATCCTCTCCTGCACTGATACCACAAAAAATTATTGATTGTCCAGATAAAATATTTAGCCCAAGTTAAATCAGTTTTGGAGTAAATAACATTTAAATAGGCTATTATTTGCCCCCCTCCCAATCCCAAAGCATCAACATTCGGTATGGGTTGGGGGGGGGGGGGGGTTTGGCTTTATGTGACCCCCCCAAATTCCCTACCCCCAACTAATCGTCCGCCCCATTTGATGCCAAACATCCTGCGCCCCAATAATCCATCTTGCGCGCTTTATCGGTGTCGCTGATGCGCCATCAAAAAATTTTAAAATCATATTGGCAGCGCACTTTTGATGAGGGGGGGAAGCCATAACTCCTGCCTCATTAGCCCCTGCCCAATATTTTTTGGGGGGTGAAGTTAGGCCCACCAGTCACCCCCCATCATCGAAAGGGCTATTGGTTCATATGTCACATCCATTTTTTTTTCTCCGGCAAACGAGACTCCCCGGATTGGAGGCTCATCCTTCTTGTTTTTTTTTCGGCTAAAAATATCCGGAGCTTGGGTCGTAACTGCATTAAAGCCGCTCGGGTCTGAACTAAAGGCAGTTAAAAACGTACTCTCCGCAGGCAATTAGCCCGGCTTAATATCCCAATTACTAATTAACTCTCTTAAAAGGGAGGGGAAGGAATTAAGTTTGACGCTCCAAAGGATTCGACTCTTCCGGAATTTTTTGTAAAAAAAAACGAGGAGTGTCACCAACGGTTTGTCTTTTGGGGTCATTCACACAAGGTTCAGATATAGTAGTAGCCTACACCACTCTGCACAATTGAATGGCTCGGGAGAAAAGCATGTTAACTGCCATACTGGCAGTTAACATGTTTTTCTCCCGAGCCCTTCAATTTACGTCTGTATATTGTAGTTCAGTCCAGACCAGCGATGGACATAACAGCCACAAATCCTGCAACAAATTGAACAGGTTGTGTACTGCGGTTTTTCGTGTTCATGGTACCCAGACCGGAACGAAAAATAATTGGCTCGTTTCATCATACATGCTGCTAATTTGGAGGCAATCGTAAGTTTATTGAATAACCAACAGGTTTTTTTTTCGATTTTGGATTCACAATGCAAAATATATGCGGACGAATGAATTGAATGCGAAAAAAAATATTTGTGTCCGTGTCATCCCCGTTTCGCGATAATGGTAACGGACATAAATAATACAATCGGAATTATTTGTGTGATACCGGTCCAGAGCACTGTATTATTCTGTCGCTCCGAAATTCCTAGCTGTTGTTGGGTCGGAAAAAAACCTGTCAGTAAAACGGGGTGACTCTTTACTGACAGCAACATATCGCAGAATTCAACAGTCGCTTCATGCATTTAATCGGGAATGGGAAATTGCTCGAAACTGACAAAAATTAACATGGAGACAGCCACAGCAGTGTTGTCCACAAAATATTTCTTGTTAAAGCTGCAACTTTTTGCCACCTTGATTCAAAACTGCAGTCCACTTGTACCGTACAGTACATGAACAGTCAACACCAAGTGTAAGCTGAAATTAGATCTCAGGATGAATATTATTTTCAGAATATAATGAGCGAAAATTACTCTTGGTAGAGTAGACTCAACAGTCGAATGCAAATTGCTACCGGTATGTAAAAATGAAAATTTCAGAAATAATAATATAGCGAGCGAAAAATTATTCAGACGAAAACCGCCCATGATGTTATATTAGAGAGTGTATGCCTCACCCTGCTGTATTAGTCCATGATGATGCTCGTTACCAAGAGAGTGATACAGGCCGGATCCCTCCCAACTGGGAGTGTCCTCCTAGAAACTAGATCAGGACGAAACCCGGCCCTCCGCCAAATCTCAATTGCCAATATTCGATTCGCGAAAGGTACAGGGATCAAAGGAGAGGATCCTGCAGCAATGTTTTAAAAAAACAGAGGGGGGGAAAGAAGGAGGATAGCCTGTGGTAATAAGAGGAACGAAAGGACAAGAGGGTGGGCCAGAAAAAAATATATCCAATAATGCACCTTCTCTCCACTAGCCTGGTCCTCATACATCATTCTGGGAGACATGTGCTTGCCCGAGCCGAAATGATATACTGTCCGCATTTTATTTTTAATTTTAATTTTTTTTGCAAAACAGTGGCTTCTTTCATGACTCTACAAATATGCAAAACCGGCTCATAATTTCATGCGCCACTTACGAGCTGCGTATTAATTTAGCGGTAAGCATTAGGGCAAAAAGTTTCACGATCACTAATTATGCTCGTATTATATTTTTGTTATCATTTATGTCAGAGTCGTCCGATCCTAATCAAGAAATAATTTCGTCACAATACTCGCTGAATACCCCCCCCCCCCAAAAAAAAACAACTACATGTTGGACACAATGCTACGCATATAATAAAATTGCTCACCATAATATTGAGTCTATTCCTGTGGGCAGCGTGAGGAAAGTGGATGTAGGAAGCTGTGTCCCTCACATGTTTATTTTTGGTCAAATATTAATATTTTGCCACGGAATTTTAAATCAGGCTGGCTGGAACTGTACTTCGTCAGACAAGAGAAATAAAAATAAAGTTGGATACCACCATGTTTCATACATTATGTAGGCAGTCCTGGCGCGCAAGAGCTGCTCTAAAAATACGTCAGCAAGTATAGCAGACGCATGACAACAAAAGTGTTTCATGGGGGAGCCATCCCGAAGGAAATTCAAAAGTCTCATTACCGTGATGTGTCAGCGGATGTCACGTGCCTGATAAATATTTAATCGGAATAAGCGTTTCCCTCTATTTTATGTAATTATTTAAAATAATTTCTAAATAACCTGAAATTGTCCAACAGGAAAAATGTCCTACCATAAAATTTTGAAATCATAATAATTATGTATTAATGTAATATACATTGTGTACTGTGGGTTAAGTACAGACGAAAGTATTTGTCTACATTTTATGTGGCAAATGAATCCCTTGTATAAATTTAGTACAATGATTTGTAATTTTCATAAACTTTCACATTTGAATATTCTTGACCGCCTGTTAGAAAGGTTCCATAAACCGGTCGTAAAACTCCCATCGGCTCGTAACGGTCCATTATGAGGGCGGAATGTCTTTTAAGAAGGAGGATCTTCCTGCCAAAAAAATACTTGGAAAGTATGCCCATATATTATGTGATGCCAGTCATAATAATCTTCGCTCTTAGCGTATGAGGACATCTCTCTTCACTTGAGATATTAATCGCCATCAGGAGTGGCCATACTCAGTCCATATACTAATGTAGTACCGGTATATCGTATATGTGACCATATATACTTTGTAAAGCTAATATTAATTCTGAGTTTAGTTTTGTTGTCTTAAGATATTTTGATAAAACCCATCATGAGTGCAGAATTTCCAGATCCACGTCCATATTGCAATGTTCACTCTTTCTCACCATCAGTATTTTTTCGCGGCAGTGAAGTGACTTTCGCTGTTGATAATCTTTTTCAGTAAAAATAACAAATTGGATGCGCACAAAAATCTCTGCTATACTCCTACTCCACTTAGGTTATATTGCAGTGTATCATCCGTACAGTGCAACTACCACGATTCATCACTAAAGTCGACGCTGAAATGCTTTCAAGCACTAATGGACTGACGACTAAAAACCCGAGCCTGTAATGCATATACACGCTTTTTTATTATTATTTCCCTTCTGTACTTCAATAAAACTGGGCATGACACACGATAAAATATCTCTTCTCTCTCTCTCCATGTTGTTCCGACACTTTGAAATGAGTCTTGCAGGGAGGGGGGCGGTTTGAAAGGGAAAACATTGGACACATGCAGCGAGGTTTAATTAGGAAGCTAATATTGTTACGTCCGCAGTCTGACAGGGCTGCCTGCAACTCCCGGCATTACGGCATGACACGAATCACTTCCGGATGGAACCCGCTGTATCTGCTGCCCTATCTCTTGCATTATGTCAAGTGCGCACGATGTACCGCCCATCATGTGAATCATTTCAATTATCCATGGCGATGACACAGTTTGGCTGACAATTTGGAAGGTCCCGAGTTCCAATCCCGGTGAGGCCTTTCATGCCAAACTGGTAGTGAAAATGTGGCAACCCTGCCCACTTCAATGTAGTATGATAAGCCACTACCAGTTGGCGCTTATGCTCCCTCTCTGCACACTACTGCCGCTCTCGGGACAAGTAGGACTACATGCACGTTGGTGATGAGTCACCGCGCAGACAAAGCCCACCAGCACGTCTCTCGCCTCCGTTGAAGTGTGTCCCAACCTCTGACCACTATACGTAGAGAGTAAACCTGTTGTTTCCTGCCATTATTGAACGGGGAACGAAATGATAACTATACAGGGTGTCTCATCTTTTTTTGTCCTAACAGTTATCGGAAAATTGCGCATAGCTGCTACTTTGTAAGCAGTGACTTGTAACCGGTGATTTGTCGGAGGAATGGGGAATGCGGAATGGGGAAAAAGAGGGTCACACATCCCATGGCATGTGTAACCCTCTTTTTTCCAGGCTTGACCCTCAATTTTCAGCGGGCAGCACGTATGCCACGTCAACCTACGATTCGCAGGGAATATTCCCCGTTCCTCCGAAAAATCACCGTTTGCAAGTCACTGCTTAAAAAGTAGCAGCTACGCGCAATTTTCCGATAACTGTTCGGAAAAAAGTTTAGACACCCTGTACAGTAACTACAGTACATGCACCTAGGTGATGAATCAACAGCGTGTAGGGACAAAGTCACGCATATAGTCAATTCTAAGCTTATAGACAGATATTGTAACGCTAATTGCTGCACAGACTGCCGCCAAAAGTCGCGTGCCTTGCAATTGTTGCGAAATAAAAGTGCTGGACTAACAGCGAGTTCATTTCTCAATTAAGAGCCTCGGGTGCGCTATTTAGCAGGGCGTGTGTGTATCGGTGGCTAATCGGAGCACTGATACAAAAAGCAANGGGGGGGGGGGAGCTTTGGCCATGCGAAAACCCGTGAACGCTCGGCGGTACACAAATACAATTAGGTACCCAGTTTATGAAAAGCGGTCGCGTGTGCTTCTCGCTGTGGTTTTGGACAACACAACACATGCATAGCTGAACCAACATCACAAGCTAATAAGCAAACAAATGAGCAGCACTGAGGGATCAAACACTCATCCAGGGTATATCTCCCTACGGATGACAACCATATCCCTCAGGCTCTTCAGGCTGTTGTGACACTGTATACTGTTAGCTCACTGTCATGTCAAGAAGTGGGCAATGACACTATGCAACAGTGTTGTCTCAAGCATTTGGATCCAACGAGCATGTACGCCTAATGCTGAAATCTCTGAACATAGCCACAGTTGCCCAAATTTTAATTACCCATACCCGCTCATTACTGTTTCAATGAACCCCATTCTATCCACCCATAGCTTTTTACAAAAGTGTGTGTGTTTCCTCGCGGGAATTCCCCAACAGCAAATCCTCTTTAGTGCTCCATAAAAAAGAAGGCTTGCAGCAAACTCTGAGAGAGGATCTTGTTAATTCCTCCTTGCCGCTTCCCCCTGCTTTTATTTTATTACACGCACTTTATTAAATTGCCAGGTGCAGTTTGAGGAATAAGCTGGGTTGAGAAAAGGCGAGAATGGGACATCTCAACTTCTTCGCGCAATCAGTGAATAACCCCAGACACTGCTTTCGGAAAAAAATATACTATATATATAAAAAGAGGGTGAGTAGTAGAAGGGGTGGAAAATGGGGGGGTTGGAGAAAGTAAAAGGCACTAAGTGGAGGGGGTTGGGTATAGTCTTGCTTTTATCACGAGGAAAAAGGAGACCCAGGGCAGCAGAGTCGTAAGGAGGCAGAAACCTTATCTCTCAGCCTGTATATTTCGCTTTTAGTGCTGTTTCTCCGCTGCCATGGCTCAGGGGCTATCAAACATGGGGGGTGGATANAGAGTAATATTGGCCTCAAGGCATACACAGTATCTGTCTCTGTGTCCTGGGGCGCACTTCTCGGTTCAAGATGAGGTTAGAGAGAGAAAAGCAGCTGTTCACTTTTAGCAACCAGTGGAAAGCACTAGTGATCATTGTTACTGTAACTATGGGGAAAATTGAGCAGATAAAAAAACTCGCTTCTGGAGAAATTGTGTGATTTCGATAGTGCACCGCGATGTGCTCTGATACAGTCCTGCTGGTTCTGAATTAACGTTTGCAGGTCTTCCTTGCCTTCACCTTTTTTTTTGCGATGGCATGAAAATTAGTAAAGGCACAAAATCTTTCACAAATGAAAAGCCCCTTCTGCTTCTGGTAAAAGGCTCGGGCGGAATCTCATGCTGATTACTTTTTTTATAGTTGAAAATCGATCCTTCGGCTTGGCATCAAAAGGACTGGCGCCGAGGTGGAAGACAGAAAAGTTCAGGTAATTTCGAAGCATTTTTTTTTTTTTTGTACGGTACGGGACTAGTAAGGTGCGCGGTAATAAACTGATGCCGTCACGGCCTCGCATTATTTTTAGAACCTACCAGCTTTAGGTTCAATTTCAGCAATTTTTTGTGAATCCCTTGCGATAGACTTTGGTATTATTTTATCCTGCTGAGACTATATATAGCAGTAGGTCTACTGATATTAACAACTAGTAACCATTATAATCCATAAAAAAGGCTAGCAAAGCAAACTGTTGGCAAAAACTCCAGAAGGAAAAGCTCGTACCAATATTTATGTGATCATAACATTGCAGTTGTTGTTATATATTACTGCCTTTAATTACATCGTAACACATTCATATAGACATGAGCTTACTGATGAAGCATGCGTCGTATACGAAAAAGCTCTTCGTCAAATAATATTTAAAATATAAGTGGCTCAAAAGCTTCACTAAGCTTGCTTCTTTCGCCGAGCATTACGTTGACATTGTTATAATTTTAATCTTCATTAAAAGTACAGTGTGTTACATAATTTTTATCTGCAGTAGATTCTAATTTATATACGTGGCATGTCACACCAGTCCAATATTAGTTTTTGTATATACGTGGCACATACTCGTATGCCTTTCATCATAATTTATTGATGAACAAACTGACTCATCATTTTTGGCCTCGACTTTTCCTACACCCGATTGCCTTTAAAAAAAAGTGGCAACCCGATCAATGCAGAGTGACGCAAAATTTAAAATATGCCTCCGGTAGACCATAAATAACCAGCAGCTCGCCATTTTTTGCAATAAAAATGACACGCTGAACTTTTACTAAGGCCTCCCCGCGCGTCCGGGGCCTTATACTTCGAAATGCCTCTTACATGGACCGTATCATTGCATGGCATTTGAGTATAAGGAGCCATCTTGCAGGGAAATATCAGCATAGCCGCAAAAACTCATAAAGCGAGCATTAAAGGAAGGCAATCAGACATGAGACGCACTTAAGAGGCGCACATGCTGATGAATCCCACGCACGAAAAGGCTGGAACCTGGAAGCCATTTTCTGGCAAAATTCCTTCGAGACACGCGAAAAACAGAAAAGCTCGCACCAATACTCCTAATTGGTCCCAGATTCCCAGGGCTGTACTTCAGGACTCTGGAAAGACGAAGGAAAGAAAAAGGAAAGTTGGAGCGCAGAAGGAAGAAATCTACAACTTAGGAATGTACAGGGTGAGCCAGTTTATACGAGTGTTACTGTTGCAATACACCACCCTGTATACATCGCGGCGCCTTTCATTCGCAAATTGCAGATGAGACCTCTCTAATTGCTCCAGGCGCTGGTCCCTTCTCAGCAAACTCAGAATCAGATCTTAGACGATTTTAACTTTGCAAGCTTCACTGGAAACTCTTCACAAGAATATCCCCTTTTGAGGCACAGAATTTCCCTCTCCCCAAAAAAAAATCGCGACAAAAATTTCTGCGAGAGTGTCGCACTTTTTTTCCCCCACACTGGAGATGCATTTATTCTCGAGCGCTTTTCCTCGGGCAATCAGATTTTACAGGATCGCGTCCTTTTTATTTGGAGATAAAGCCCTTGACATCGGCGAAATTTCATTTTGTCGCGGATCTTGCGAACTGTTATGAATGCTCGCTGCTTCAAATCTTTAGAAATCGCTCGTGTTTTGTTGCAAAATGTTCAACTGGATTATTTCAAGTTGCTCCTAGCACTAAGAGAAAATTAAATACCGGTTCAAACTGAACGCCATCGTTCAAATTATTATTTACGTAAGAGCTCAAAAATAAATTCAAATAAAGGCAATTGCAAAAAAAAATGTTTGTCGCCATAATTCCAGCGGTCTTCATTATTTTTAAATTTATTTTCATTGCTTTGCACTTATTTTGTCGATATTTTATACCAACTCATTTCATATACAGTCCTTCCCCATAACCCTCCCATCATAGGCAAGAAAAATTCTCACTCGGTTACAATTTTTTTTACTAATTTTTTGGATTTTTTTTTATTAGTTCGGCGTTTATTACTGATCATAATAAAAAATAATCACGTGTCAATTCGTGACGGTCACCTTCATTTATTAATATTTCTAGTTGAAAATGTAGTTTTTTCCGATTGTTTTTTTTTGGATGGGGTGATCCTAAACTTTCCGGAAGGACTGTACGTACAGTACTTCACTATAAATCTTGATTCAGTTCTTAATTTATGTACTCAATTATAATATTTAGTTTCCTTGTTATTTATTAATCTATCACTGCTCTCATGTATACGTTTACGTATTCTCATCTACCTCGTTAATTAATTACAGTACTTAGCAAAATGGATTCTCGATGAACAAAATCTTACACTGCACAGAAGTGACTATAATGTAATTATTTATTCGCCTTATTAAACTCAGTTTTCCCATAAATATTTGCTAAATCTGCTGGACAAATATTAAATTCTGACAGAAATGCTTTTAATCGTTTTTCTTAATGTCAAAAAATCACGGTTCTGTGAGCTGTTACTGATGTACCTGTATAGCAATGTACAGCAATTGCACCTGAATTTGTTCACTCAACAATTCGGTGTTTAAAAAGAGACTGATGGTATAGTTTTCACAACATCGTTTAACGCCCTGTTTTGATGACGCCAAATTCCTAATGTTACGACCGCAGGCAAAAGGGCCATTCATAAAAATCAAACGATCCGTTTTCCAACACAGCAACCGTCGTATAATTGCGGCCGCTTGAATCATATAATTTTCTCAATAGGAACGCGAATAAAAAAGTGTTGTAACCCGCCCACAATTGCATTATCTGCAATTCAGACCGCTTTTACCCCCAAACAAGCATTGTGAAACATACAACACCCGCGGAACAAAAACAGATCCCCACAACTTGAAACCGATTCAGTCAATATTATTTGGCACTGACATGAACCCAGCCCGATATATAGACTATATAGTGGGGGAAAAAAAACAGCAGCGTCTCCCCGAAAATGAAAATCAATACCTTCATTTTAATACACACAAAATTTTCCAAAAACACAATATTCCATAGGAAATTCAGTACCATTGATGACACCATCTGATATTGAGCACTTTCATTTGGAGGGGAAATCAACCCCCTCCTCCTTTTGCCTCCCATTTTCGAAATAGGAAATTAACGTCTTCTTTATCAGAAGGGCATTCCCCGAAATGATCTATCCAAATTGATATAGTCTATTTACGGTCGGTCCGGACTAACTTTGGCAAATCGATACGGATGCTGAAAATAAGGCCGCTCTCCATTTCCTGGCTTGCCCTGATAAACTCGCTTTCCAATTATTAATCCACTATAGTTCCCAAAACCATATCCCCCCATCGCCTTTTGCTTATTTACTTCCTCGCTCAGTTCAAAGTAGGTTACCTAAATGAATAAGTTATGTCCCGCAGAGAAAGAGCCTCGTTTCCTCTGGCTCCTGCTGCTGCCAGCCTCAAAGTTACAGGGCGTATCCTTTTTGGTATACGGTAAGTTCCTGGTGCATGTACTGCACAATTAGCATCAGACTTGCCGACACTTGGACAAGAACTGTGTTCCGCAGGCAATACATAAGTAGTTGTTACCCACAGAAAGTTGTAAATTACTAATCTCAGGTGAAATGTGCATGAAACGGAAAGGTGAGGCAGACTCCACTGTTGGAACAGCACATTCTGGGAGGGGCTGCATGGCATAATTACAGTCTTGGAGCAAGTGCCTTGTTGCTTAACATTTCAGGAGACCATGAGGTGCAGTGAAGCCTGCCCTTTTACAAACTATTCGCTGGATTGAAAGGAAAATTCCCCCTTACTTAAGCTTTTATTGGTGATGGCACACGATTTCACATTTTTTTTTTTAAACTATTTGAGGAGTCAAAAACAGCCAAGTCCACTTGGAAAAACTGGTCGTAAAATGAGCAAGAACTGTCACTCCTACAGTGTTGGACATTAATCGAGGCATACTTCTAGCGACATCTTGCTGGCCCGGCTTGCCAGTATCCTTATCTTCGATTCCTTCTTCTGCCGCTTCGGAAAATGTCGCTAGCAATATGCCTCGATTAATGTCCGTTACTGTACAGCAATCTTCACACTTTTTACTTCCATATGTTGCCTCATTTCAGCTACATACGCAATGACATTAAAATGCATAATTGCTGTACGTATTTGTGTGTTAGACACCCCAAAAGTAGACGGCAATTTTTTTATCTCATACCCATCGTTGTTTTTTTTAAAATATATTATAATATGGGTCGATTTGTTCGAGAATGCATCATTCCTCGCAGTTCTCACAGCGATATATACTATCGAGCAAACCTCTGAGCAATAACACCAAAAAGAAAGTTATTCCGAGTGACATGAACTGAGCAAGAGAGGGGCCATAAAAAAAAGACAACAGGAGAGAGAGACTTTATATCTCCCACTCTTCTCTCTCTAGGATCTCTCTCTTTTAGGTCTAATCGTGGAAAATATCCGTTGGGGAGAAGGGAGTGGCTCCATTTGAGGCGGATTTAGACTCGGACTGTTTGGAAGGATTTGGTTCCAGCTATAGATACTTTGGCTCGACCCAATCCGGACCCCCGACACACTACTATATATACCAACCCTCCCCACTCACTTGTATCCACGACACAAAAGTTGGAAGGACGGATATGTGAGCCGTAAATAAAATAAACGGTTGGGACAAAACACCCCAACCCGCCGATAAGTGTCGCTTGCAATGATGATGATGATGATGATGGCTGCGGTATAATTTTCGCCAAAATCTTTAAGAGGGAGCCTTATCTTCACCTGGGAGGAATGGCCCTCCAGACAGGATGTACAGGGTGGAGCACTCACCAAGTCTGCAGTGCACGAGAAAGATAATAATAGGCGAAGAAGCTTTGGATCATAAATTCCAGCAACCAATTTAAAAGAAGGAAACGATCTCAGCACTGTGAAGAAAAATTGCTAATTTCAAATCTTATATTTTAAATGCCAATTTTAGCATCAACATAGCTCTTAATTCGTGGAAACGTTGTCATTCTAAGGTTAGAGGGGTTTGAGATCAAAATCAGGCAGGTCCGATCGGAAAAACTGGTCATAAAATGAGCAAAAACTGATGAATAGCCTACTTACCTTTCACTGGTACAGTCTTGAAACTTTTCACGTACATATGTTTCCGCAGCTCAGCTACAAACGCAGATGTGCAATTAATACCAAAATACATTATACAATACATAATTGCTGCACGTATTTGTGTTAGACCCCCGAAAGTGGACTTGGCTGGTTTTTTTTTTAAATCTCAGACCACTCAATTATTTCCTGCTAATTTTTGGCACGTGCAAACACTAATTTCTCATTAATCGTTTTAGTTGATAAATTCCTAGTAACGTTATCAAATGAAGTTTAGCCTAGGAAATCAGCAGAATTTGTAGTCCCTATACTGATAATTTTGTCAGCAAATTTTTGCATTCTTTTATTACGAATAATTACTGAACGTATAGTGCTGATTCGTTATAGCAACCACAAATTAGCCAATCTCTCCCATCGCCATTACAACAATCACGACAAAATTTATGATTATTCCTGCCAAAATGGTTTCTTCGTAAACCGGTTGTTGGGTTGCTCCTTTCATGAACTGTGGACGTGGATAGTGAACCACCCTGTGCGGATATCCCTATCTTTAAGGGAGGGCATGAAGGGTAGAAAGGGGAGGCGGAACCCACTCCAAAGGAACAAATCCCATTCCCTCAGGATTCAGACAGTTCTCGTCTTCTTCCTCACCCTACCCCAGGGCTTCTTGCCAGCACCCAATCGATGCTCTTC
>JYFJ02003359.1:0-43201 GCA_000934665.2 Catajapyx aquilonaris | reverse complement strand
CGGAAACTGATATCTTAAAATGGAATATGCCAAAAAAATCCAAAAAATATGGGCGAATTTATTATGTAGTTTCCAAAATGAAGGCTACTTCCCCATTTTTGGAAGTAAGCACAGATGAATTAGACCTCATCATAGTATCAGCTTTATAGTTGGTAGAAGTAGGATGGGACAGGAGGAGGCTGAGAAGTAGGGAAATGAGACCTGGGGAGGAGTGTGCTGATCAACATGGTTAGCTCTAATCACTATGCTGGCCTATATCAGAACGGGTGTGGCCATTAGCCTGCACTTACTTGGCAGAAATCCAGTGCCACCAATCCTGACAGCATGCTAGCCACTTCTATGAGAGCAGATGACAATGATAGAGCAGCACCATTGCTACTGTTTTTCTAGCAGGGCTGAACTGAAGTGGCAGGATCACATGGTTCATGGGATCCTTCCCACATTGAATGGCAGTAGTGTCTGCTAAGCCAATCCTGATAATGGGAATTTGGTCTATATCACTTCACTGTCACTGCTTGGTACACTGTTGGAAAAAAAAACGTCCGGGCACAGGTGGAAACATGCATTAATCAAACCAACAACCTGTGTCCACCCATGTCGGCATTTGGTGCTGCCTGTACCCCCTAAGGTAGTTTTATTTTCCAGCAGTACGCTGTACCTGTAACCATTTGCTTTGACCAGTGCAAGGGTTCTGAGGTGAGTGGGGGGAACACTCCTGATTCGCTTGAATGCAGCAGAAACTCCTTTCATCCTGCCACATCAGTCACATACCATCCCTCACTTCTTGGAAACTTGGCTTCCTTCCAAGGATTCATGCTGCATGTGTTGAATGGTTCCAAGAATTGCTGGGATTCCAGCAGAGGAGAGGGATGCTAGTCAGAAATATGTTGTATTTGTAAGCTTCCATATGTTTCCCAACAGGCTATGCCAAACTCCCCTTTGATCCTGGCCATCCTGTTGAAAACTGCATGTATGTAAGGGCAATCACACATACAAACCAAGGGAATGAGGGGGGAAAGACTGTTCCATTTTGCATCAATAATAATTGGTTGGCCTTGAGCATATAGACTTGCCCCCTGCCAACCCTCCACCACACACACTACTTAGCCTTCTTTGAGCTCAAATACATTCATTATATGCAGCAGACAGGGAATTTTTATTCATTATAGGGAAATTTTATATGCAATTTTTAGACTTGGATGTTTGTGAAATAGAATTTACATTGTATCACACTTGGCCGCCACAGTTTGTGCTAGGAATGCAAGTGGAGGGGTGGCGAATTTCTTTGTGACAGGTTTCAACTAATATTCACCCAAGTGACCTGAGCTGTAAAATGTCATCAGTTTGCTTCTGATGACATGGTTCACTTGTTGTTGGTAACATTGTCACACTCAGGGATGGAAAAAGAACCGCTTCCTCCCAAAGAAGCGGTTCTTTTTCCATCCCTGGTCACACTTGTTTTGCAATGTATTTCTCTTCAGCCTGAAAATATCCAAGAAGCTGTTCAGACCCTGAAGAAAATTCTTTGGACACTATCATTGTACCGACTTCCACTGGATAGTGTTGGATTCTGTATTCAAGAATTAATTGCTGATGTCAGTTATCAAGAACCACTGTTGACTATGCTATGGGAAGGTATGTGTGAAAATGCACTGCTGTAGGAGTAGCTGACATACATTTTTTCCAGGTGTTGTACACACTTCAGTCCAGGTGCGTGAATCAGTGGCTGAAATGCTTGGTATAGCCAGTCAGCATGTGTCAGAGGACTATCTTGCCTTGAAGGTTCTTCCAGCACTTGTTACTCTCGCCAATGATCCTGACATGTATGTACCAAAACTATGCCTATGCTGAATGGAATGTAACCATTGTTGTTCTTTTCAGATCTGTTCGAGTTTCTACAGTGTCCACTTTTGGTCTCATTTCATGGAAGTGCACCCGGAAAGAGGCAAGTATTCATTTAATAGACAATTATGACTGTTGACTTTTTTTAATTCTTAGGTTCGGGACAAGGCATACCTGCAACTTCAGATGTTTGTGGATGATCCGATTTACAAAGATCAGTATGGAATGCAGCTGGCATTGATCCACACCCTAGGAAGACTAGCCATTGGTGACCCAAGGTTTTGTGATGACTGTAAGTAGCTTGGAAGTGATAAGTTAGGAATTTTTTAAATCTTTAGTGTGGTTGATATTTTCTACTATAGAGGCATAAACCCAAATGAGAGGGGTAGATTGGGATACACTTGCCAGTTGATGTAGAATACTTGGTCAAACTATGGTTTGCACCTTTCAGTACTCCAGTACTGAAAGTAAGTTGACTTCCACAAATGTAATGGAGGAGTTTCACTTCCAATGTGTCTGGTTTTTGAATGTCTTAGTTATTGGGTAGTTGAAGCTATCAACTTTTTTTGGTGTCCCAGAAGTGAACATAACTGCTGGTATACAACTCATATGCACCCTGGACGCACCTTTTGTTCCAGGCTAGACTTTCCTGTTGTATAATGGGTATCAAGAAAGGCTGAAAAGCAGTGTTTAATTGATTCTTGATTTTAATAATGGAGTCATGTTAGATTTGATATGTACTGCAATATTCAAAAAGAATTAAAGACTTGAAATGCAAAATGATCAGAGTGACACTCAACTGATTTTGAGATATGAGGGTGTGAAGTTTGAACATTGTCTTGGCTCTAATTGGATCTATCTTTTGCAAAAATTTATCTAAGGGACTGTAATTGTCATTAATGAATATTGACTCTAACAGGGTAGTATTTTTACACAGTTGTATGTCTGAAATTATCACATCAGTAACACATGACATCACGCCTTAAGTTATCTGGTGAGTGATCTAGAGGGGTGGGATTCAGATAAGGTGTGGGTGGGAGGTGTTCCAAGAATTGAGTTCATTTTACTTATCAGCACTTGAACCAGAAGCTGTTATTTTTGTGTAGCATTTTGCACCCCTGTCCAGGTGCCCAATTATTTCCATTATATCACAAGCTGCTATTTTCGACCACACTTAGGAATAATTGGGTATACTTCTCTCAAGGTGCAAAAAGTGGCACAAAAATAATAGCTTCGGGTGACAGTTCTGAAAACTATAAGAAACTGAATACTTGAACCACACTGCATATCTTGGGGATCTGGTCTTGTCAGTTTGGAGGTAGGAAGTTATACAATGTAGACGTTGAGGATGTGACATCATTCCATCTTTCAGTCATCCTTCTGCGTCTGGCCACCATGGCTGCAAGCAATAACAACTGTGCAAGTCGCACTCGGCGCAGTGATGTTGCATTGGCACTATTAGATGTATATAGTGCTTTGATGTACACACCACTCAACAAGCAACACATATTGGAATGTGTTCTTCCAGCATTGAAGTATGTGCAATGTAATATTAGCAATGGTTCGGTTATGACAGACTGATTTCTGCTGTCCCTTGAAGTCTGTTATATCAGGAGTCGACTATCCAGCTGTCAACTCTAATGTAAATTTCTGCACCTATTACAACCTGGAATACCCAAGATTTTAGACATCTGTGTACACACTTTAATCACCATTGATTAATTCCTTGCACATTACAAGGTCATTATACAGCAAGAGTTGTCGAAAGTGAATCCTGAATGTAACTGAAACTTACCTAACTCATATATGGAAAATTTGTATAACCCTAGTGATTAGATCAAATTTATAAATGGGATATGGGATTTCTCTTTGGCAGATGTCTGCAGACTGATGTGGAAGAGGTGTTGCCAGGCCAGGAAGAATTTGTTCGGGGGATGGTGCGTGAATTGGAGGCACGACTGGAGGTACCACGTGTTGAAAGATCTGGAAGTCTAAGCTTGGCTGCAGCAGCTGCTGGCCAGGGTGTGGAAGATGTCAAAAATCGTGTGTCAAGGCTGTTTCAGTCCAAGCCAGCCACAAACTTACCTGCCCTGTTTAAAAAGAAGTGACACCCCAAAATCATTACTGAGTATTCCAGACATTTTATCTCATATTTTTAAAACTGTATTTAAAAGTATGTAGCTGAAACATGTTACCGCATTCCAAGCCATTTTGCACTTCTGACATTTGTAGTTGCAACATTAGTGGCACCATGTGTGTGCTTGTCCATTCATTTGCTGATGGATGTGTCCAGCTATGGATAAAAAGTTGTTTTATGACATTTTGTGTCCAATAATGTACCTTGTAGAATGCATAATATCATGGTAGATACATCCAGTGGTGGTGGGCGATTTTTACGCATGCAGTGCATGTTTTTTACATCACATCTTCTGTCTTGGTTGTGGTATTTAGCACGTAGATGCGTGCAAGGGCCGTTGCTTTGTACAAATGGTGCCTGTTTTGTTAAGTACATATTCCTGCTTAGATCTGAAAAAGCACCAAAGGCCTTATATTGTGATGATCTTTATGCATAATGGGTACTTGAGTTACTTCTCACACGATGCTGCATTTCCCTAAATTATATTGATAAAATAGTTTTTAAAATCTGTATATTATGATTTCACTATTTTTGTAAATACTGCGAAATATATAAAGTTGAGCTTGTGTTAAGTACTTAGGTCTTTCTACAGTGATTATTGTGTTATTAACTTCCCCTTTCACAACATTGGTTAGTCAGTCAGCAGGCTCTTTGCAGGCGGTGTCAATGGGATATAATTATAATGGCGTGAAGGACTATATGCAATGAAATATATATATATTTTTTGCAATCACATATTGACTGGAAAACATCTGAAAGCAATTATTGGATGGCACACTACATTATAATGATGACACATTTGGCTTTGAAGGTAAGGTAACCATGTTGGAAGGTGGGCATATTTTCAGGAAGGTCATAAAAATCATCTCTACTGCTGTTTAGGACTAATCAATTTATCCCCAGATTTCCTTGTGCCATTTTTTCCTTTTGTCCAACTTCATATTATTTGTTGGTTCCCGAGTTTTAACATCACAGCAAAATAAGATAGTAATCATTAACACTGCAGATAACAGAGGCCTGTCATCACTGAAAAGTGATGGAAATGGAATTGGGCTAGCCACCTGATCCTGAATCAAGAAGAAATTAAAGAGTAATTTTGCATGAAATATATTGTTAGGGAGGATGCAGGGGGTAAGTAATAATTCCTGTCATAATTACAGGTTGTTTACCAGTATGTGTCCAGTCAGCAGTTTATTCTTCGACCTAAAACAGGTCAAAAATGTACAGGGAGAAATGTCCAGGGAGCAATCGTTGACTATTGGCCGGTTTCACCAAGCCCGGTTTTCATAAAAACCCCGGTTCTTTCGGAAAATCCATATTATATTTGCAAGGATTTTCCGAAAGATGAAAACCGGGCTTGGTGAAACTGGCCATATGTAAACAAAAATGGAGATTTGGGTTCCCTCAGACCAACACTACCACCTATGCTTTCTGTAGGGCAGCAAACAGATTGATTCTAGCTCATGCAGTGATGGCCATGGTGGCAAGATAATTATTATGATTCCAATATTGACCACTAGCTGAGAATGAGGTGACCTTGCCAGATCCCGTTAGTTCATCCCGCATAGACTGAACTGAATTCATCGATGGGTAAACTAAATGGAAGACTGGGTATGAAAGTTACGTGAAAACCGAATTATCACCCTTATTACAACATTTTCAGAACTACAGCTTGACAGCAGTCAAACTTGGCGCGATAATTGTGACCTTTTGTGCTGCCATCTATCCCCTCCGTAAATTTAATTCGAGCGCTGCCGCATCGTTTACAAAGAGTTGAGTGTCACATATAGAGCATGAAATGTCAATGGAGGTTGCTAGTTGAAGTGAAGCACAGAAAGCTTACGCATGGCGGCCATGATAGGAGTAACAGTTGCTTGATATTGCCATAAACGTAGGCTGGTGGTATATCGTATATGGACATCCCTATATGCTTTCTGTGTGTGAGGTAAATTGATAATATATTACAAGTGAAAATTTACATCATATTTAATATTTTGTGAGCTGAACAGTCTATCTGAAGCAGGAAAATAGTGTCCAAATTACAACTAGTTTTCTTTATTATTATTATTATTATTATTATTATTATTATTATTATTATTATTATTATTATTCCATTACAGATTATATCAAGAAAGCGATTTTGTGCCTTATTCATGTAAATAGGACCATTAGCTCTTGATAGGACAAAGATTTACTGGTACCTTGCCGGCACCATAAAATAAATCAAAGACATTCAAAGACCTAGGGCCGGTTTCACCAAGCCCGGTTTTTGTTAAAACCCCGGTTCTTTTGGAAAATCGCTATTCTATTTGCAGGGATTTTCCGAAAGAACCGGGGTTTTATCAAAACCGGACTTGGTGAAACCGGCCCCTACTGCCTCTTTTGAATCAGGCGGGCTGCTGAACATGGCCAACATGCATCAAATCAGAAGAGCCATACACGCATCTAGTCATGGACCTTCCATTCTCTATGATCATCACTTTTGGAGAGCGCAATTGGTTAATACTTCAGTAGCATCACAGCTACAATATGCCATCATATCGCGATCGCATTCAGCTTATTATTACCATTAATCCGCTCGTAGCATCCTTATTTTAAGGGCCATCCTGCTCTTTCTGGTTCGTTTCCGAGACTTTTCCTGCAGTGTATGAGTAATCCGGGTTGAATGTGCCCGCTACTGTGTTTGGAGTTGACATAAAATGACAGTCAGCACTAATAGCTATAAGCAGTTAGGGTCCATCGTGTAGCGCATGCGCAATGGGCATGCCGCCACATTTCCCCAGAAAGTCGCCGTAGTGAAACAGGTTGCTGGCTTTGTGGGAAACATTACATCTTTTTCAACTGTACTGGACTAGTATACCAATGTACATGTGAGTGCGACCCTACGAAGAACAGGACCAAATCAGGTACGTACAGACTGGCTTGATTTTTGCAGCCAGTACCCCGCTACACCCTCCCACTCCGCCTCCCTCTGGGCCTCCCCCACCCCGACAGTCACTCCCCTCGTTTTACATGGAGATCTGCGGCTGTAATAAAGAGTATCGGAAGTATGGGTACTGTTGAATTAACATGGTTGTGGTAGGCTCGAGGACGGTAGGCGAAATGTGTGGGACGTGTGTAAGGGGAAATTGCATCGGTGTTCGGCCTAGGCCTAGTGTGGAAAGAACTTATGTTTTGGAGGACAGTAGTGGTGTAATACTTTGGGTGTGAGTCAACTGCCAGCAGTTTCATGTGTCAGGGTTGGAGTCAGAGGTGACATACATTGAGGAAGGGGTGTTGTGACAGTGCTTGCGTGATTCAGTTTTGGTTTTAGGTCAGTTTGTGGTGTTCACTGTTTTATAAACAGTTACAAATATCAGTTTCAATTTGTGCAGGATGGATTCGGAAGCCTAATTGTGCTGCAGTGAAATGCTTTGGTTGGGGATGGGTATTTATAAATGGGTGCGAATATGTGTAGTGCATACCACTTGTATGCTGGTAAAATACAGTGAGGGTAAACCAACTTCTGCCGTGCATCTTTTTGGTGCCTGTTTGTGTATGTAGCTTCTGTTAGATTGTACTTTCTAATAATAATAATAATAATAATAATTGATACCCCATTATCAGCCCTTTAGGCTTTATTAGGGGGGGGATTTCTCCCAATTTTTTTTTCTGGAACTCTTTCCATTTTTACTATACTTTTCATCGGAATTGAGGCAAGGATAGGTAAGGAAGGAAGCGGCAGTGGCCTATAATTACGGTAACGACCCCGGAATTATCCTTTGGTGACCATGGGAAACCACAGAAAACCATGATCAGGGTCGCCGGCCTCCGAAATTCGAACCCAGGACCTCCCGATTAGCAGTCGGACACCATACCACTACACCACTACTGGTTCGGTGTTAGATTGTACTTTCTGGATCTGAGTGCCTGCTTAATAGGCACTTCAGGGGTGTTGCTTGATACTACTGCCGTGCAGAACCATTGTGGGACTGAAATGTTATTAGAGATGAAAATACATGATCTTGATTGTTTGGAGGGTGTTCAAAGATTTCCTACTTGAGCGCCTAAAGGCCGACACGTGGTAATGCGCAAGTGCACATGTCACTACATGGAAATTGCTCACAAAATCTTGAACAAATCTAGAGGGCATATTTGACTGTTGTCCATACCAAGGGTGTAGTTACCCCTCAAAAAAGTGTACACCGGCTCTTTTGAGTTGCGGCTCTCCTCGGTTCTCCACGGCTCTCCCCCGGCTCACCAGCAGGCTCACCCACGGTCTTATGGGCTCGCCAATGCCTCGGAGAGTCGCAAAGAGCCGCGGAGAGCCTCGGGAGAGCCAACTACGTCACAACCCGCAAGATTGATGATATGACGTCAATATGACGTAGTTTTCCATCGGCTCTCTGCGGCTCACCAGTGAGGGTGTACACTGGCTCTCCAAAGTGGCTACCCCCTTGGTCCATACAGTCCACATCTTGGCACAGACCAGCCCCGCAACTCCCTATCTAGCCATACGGGGAAGGCCGTGCACTTAGCCAGTCCGCTATCCCGGATCACTGTATCAAATTGTCTTTGGGCCGCGGTCCAAATCACATTCGGGTGGCTGATGCAGAGGATCTGCAAACTGGGGCTGGGAATTGATGGTGTAGGTAGGTTCAGGACGGTTCAGTAGACGTCGGCCCAAAGGCTATTTGATTCAGGGCTCCACATCCGGGTTTTCGGGATCCACATCCGGCAGGGATAGGGGACTCGTTAAGCGCACGCGAAAAGAGAGGGAGTTGCGGGGGCTAGTACAGACCTTTCTAAGTGATTTTCACATGTTTTCCACTTAAAATTTTGCGTAGAAACCCACAGTAAAGCCTGTGTTGTACCTTCAGGACCTGAAAATGCTACCTAATTGATCAAAATCTAAACTTGTAGTCAGAACCTAATACACTGAAACTTGTTTATGCTGTAATCTAGCCATTCTCTGAAAGTTTTCCGTTCATATTACATGTGTCAGACATACACTGAAAATCTAATAGATTATACAGCATGTTCCAACTGAAGTGTCCATTACTATTAGTGATTTTTGTGTCTTAACCCCCAGGCTATTGCTGTGAGGAATTTGCACATGCTCAAATAAAATAGCTCTTTTTTGAGCAGATGTAAGTAAGGATCAGTGAAATGAAAGTGTACCAGTCATGTGTGTGCTGCCAAGGTCCTGATAACATGGAGGTATCATGGTGATTTGTCTAGGTATCTTTTTTGCACATCAAAAAAGTAGAGTTGACATTATAGCCAATGCCTCATCAACCGAGCAAATATGAACACTTCAGAGTAGAAATGGGTCTACCATGGAAACAGCAGGTAGAGCAATGAGGAGTTTCCAGTGAGTAGGCATTGGAAGGATTAGTGCCGTGTGACACTCACATGAGACAGAGGGTGTGGGCAGTATTGTGTGTCAAATGGTTTATGATTAGATGCGACGGAAGCCTTAGAATTTTTTCTCCGTTGATGTATTCACAGTGAGGCCTGTGCATAGTTGACTGGTCTGAATCAATTTGGCCGATCTTATACTGAATTACCTTGGCTCCTGGACAGGCAGGCAACTTATTTGGGCAAGGGTGCATTTCTAGCACCTCCTGTTGCAATTTTATGGTGGAGAAATAGCAACCTGAGAATTTGAAATGCAGATTTTTGAACGGATATCTATCCAGGTATAGGCACGGATATTTCCTACTCATATACATTAGTATACATCAGGACCTGATAGCGAAACGTCCGGGCCCACAGGCAGGGTAACTGGGAGGGGATGTACAACGTGCAAATGCAATATGTATAACGATACATTTTGTGAACTCCCTGGTGAATTAGTCTATTGGAGATTCCACCTGAGATGAAGCCAGAGACGACCTAACTCCACACGAGATGAAGGGGGGAATGCCTGTGGTTGGGATCGAACCCGGGACCCTCGCATTTGTGGGCGCATATGTTACCGCAGCGCCACTCCGCCTCCCCTATGAAATATGAAATAGAGCAAACCTGAGTTTAATTTTTTCGTTGTACATTATTACAAACAACTAAAAATTGCTGTAGTTAGAGGGGAAAAAGATTTCTGGAAGGGAGCTTTTAAAACAGTCAGAGGGAGGGGTCTTACAAGAAACTACTTGAACCCTTTTATGGCGGGTCTTTTTTGGCTGTTTTTTCCTTGCTGCCGAAAATTTGTAGTAGTAGCAGAGTAGGGGTGATATTAATGAAAACAATATGCTCCAATATTTATCATTTTAACTTGTGGTGGTCCTTTTGAATGTAAAATTCCAAAACAATTCATCTACAGGGTGTTCCAGAAAAAATGTTAAAGTGCAATTAACTTGAAATGTAATTAAATTTATTGAAATTTTTAAAGTCACTAGTATAAAATTGTTACTATAGTTACAAAATAATACTAAAACACTGTACTATGAGAAATTCCTAAGGCCCAAATCTTCGACGTCTCGCGCAAACCTACGGGAGGCAGTTGCAGAGGGGAGTTAACAGGGTTCTGCCAGCGAGAGTAAAAATCATCAGATTTTTTAGTAACGAAGTTAACTACTACTGGGGTTCTTTCTCCGTCATGGATTAACGCCATTGGAAAGTTTCCCTAGAAGATTATGGCTCCTCCCACAGGTTTGCGCGAGACGTCAAAGATACACGCCTAAGAGTCCAGACTTCCTAGACATCCTGATCTGACGCCGCTGGAGGGGGTATGTTTAGCTCATGCTAGGAGGTGGAAAACCTGTTTAGCATACGCCATGGTAATTGAGCCCCCTTCCACGAGGGGGTAGCAGCAGTTTGAGCCTCAAACTGTGCCATTTCTGTCTAAACTCGAGTGCACCCAGTTCAAAAACCAGCAGGACATCATATGATGTCCATAGGCCTTAAAGGGTTAAACATAACTTCAAACACCATAATAATGCTATTGAATGAGGGGCTGATAGTGTCATCATTAAAGAACTGATTTCTAGGTTCTAAAAAACCCTCAAATAGGTAGGCATTTAGGTCCTGAAAACAGTTAAAATAGGCTCTTAAATATGCATTAAAAATCAAGCAGGGCCTAATTTATTTTCAGTCCCATGCAGGTGGCAGCCACTATCCCCCTTTTTGCGTGCACTTTAGCTGATCTCCCCCACGGAGGGGGTTTGCCACGCTGGCGCTGCTGTCTCGGACTCCAAGATGGTGGCCAAGATGGTGAACCATTTTGCTCGACTCTGATTGGCTGGAGTAGTTCAGGCCTCCTGTGGAGCAGTACAGGAGGCATGTATTACTCCAGCCAATCGGAGTCGATCGAAATTGTTCAGACTTGCCCGGTAGGTAAGGCGCCACCATCTCAGACTTCGAGACTGCAGCGCTGGTGTGGCAAACCCCTTCAGTGGGGGAGATCAGCTAAGGTGCACAGGGGGAGGAAGGTATAAGGTATATGAGTGACCTGGGGCTGGTCCCATGCAAAATTACAGCCTACTCTTGGCCATGTAATTTTGCAACACAGTAACAAATTAGCAGTTGTTCCATATTTTAGTGTTTATATTTATTATTTGTTGGCGATGCCTGTGTGATGCACTGACAGTGCAACTTTATATGCTGAAAATGACCTTTCAATGTCACACAAAGGAACTGGATCATTCTTGAAAAGTTAAATGTCTTGTACAGCCAGTTCATCCGACATGTCTACAGGCTACAGCTTCTTCGCTATTTACAGGTTGAAGCAGGAGGGATGACATAAAAGGAAAACACATAAAAACTGCCGAAAATATTGCGAAAAGGCGTCAAATAGGTGAAAATAGGCGCTAATAGGCCATTTAGGTACCAACGTCCGAAATAGGCAAATTTTAGGTTTTATAAAACTATGATTTTTGAGGTCCTTGTGTTATGAAACAGATAGATATTTTGGTTCCAGTGTTCAGCCTACAAAATGAAAAGTAGGTAAAAACCTAAAAATCCGTTCTTTGGTCATCATCATAATGTGAAAAGGCTTGTTCATGTAACAGCATGGAGAGGATAGGCTGGTGGGAAATTGCCACTAGGAAGGTAACTGAAATCTGTAACAAGAGCAGCCCCTGGACACTACCTCTACCTTCTGATCTTATCGCCTGCCAGGGCGTTTTGCATGGGGTGCTCACCTGAGAGCGCCATGAGACATTCCCGGAGCAATCGTGTGGTGACCCTACCAGACTACGCTGACCTTTATAGGTACAAAAGGGAAGCGCTACATTGGGGGACCCAACATGGTCGCCGGTGGGTGGGTGGGAGTGTCCAGACCTTAATATTCTATGACCATGATATGAACAAGAGGCTAATGTGTCGAGCGTTGTCATGTTGAATGACGGAATTTTCCCCCGGACGAACTCTACGCGTGGCACAAGTGTCAACTCAGCACGCTACATGCAGACACTGAAGCACTTGCGTGCACGTCTCCGTAGAGTTCGTCCGGGGGGAAATGCTTTCAATCAACATGACAACGCTCGACCTCACAAAAGTCGGGACACAACCGCCGCCTTGGAGACGATGCAGTTCCGCGATGTTTCGTCTCACCCACCCTACAGTCCAGACCTAGCCCTCTGTCACTTCTGGCTATTCCCGAAGATGAAAGAACATCTGAAGAGCAAGCGTTTTGTGTCCGACGAAGAGGTCGCCAATGCAGTGCGTTGTTGGTGTCGTAAACGGCCAGCCTCATTCTTCTCTGACGGCATGCGTCGACTAGTGCGTCGATGGCGGACGTGCATCGCCGTCGGTGGGGACTATGTCGAAAAATAAATTGCTCCTCGGAAAGTGGGCATTTCAAACTTTATTTTGAATGTGACATCTTTCATGGTCATCAATTAATAAGTAAGTTACAGACCAGGAGGCAAAAGTTATTGAACAACCCTCATAATAACGACGGTTCAACCTTCAATCATGGGGTTGATTTGGACTCAGAGTCAACACTGGTTGAGGAGCAGCATTGACTCTGCCTGCCAGGGTTAAGTGAGTTCCAAAGTGGAGGGCAGAGTGAGTTGCAAAATGCAATTTGGAGCTCTACTAGACGAGGTCCAGGTTGGGTTGTCATGTATGGTACAACCTTTTAGGGATGAGTCTGAGGGATAGGACATCCCATGTAGGTATGTGATGCCATTTTTTCTTGGAAGAAGGGAGATATGTGCCGGAGTTGAGGAACCCCGCTTTTTTGCTTATTTTTTAAAAACTTTTGGGGGTCCAATTAGACCCAGAGTTCGCCCCTGACTTGCTTGACTTGGGGTACTGAACCCTGCAACAAACTATGAATGAGAGGGAGTACACTTTTGATGTACTTAGAATGTATGAAGGCCATTATGAGATGGTGTAAGGTGGTGGGCTTGTCACCAAGTGCTAAACATGTCGACGTTGCAGATAGGCAGCTTATGTGAACTATGACTCGGGTTAGTCACTATTGTTTTGGGTGCTTCAGGGGATATTTTCGGGGTCTACGTGGTACCTGGGCAGGTCAGTTCAGGTTAACATGGTTTATAATATTATAAGCATCCATGTACATAGCAACAGTGAAGGCATTCATTTCCTGAGAAAAGCGTGAATTAAATTGCTGCTTATAAAGCGACTTTTGGGTGGTCCCTTGAAGAGTGTTATATTGAGATTTTACAATATTACTGTACAAAAATAGCAACATAAAGCCAAATTTGTGACAACTAAAAGGATCCCAATACTTGACACACTGTATCTAGGTTTTCTCAAGTAGGCTTGACTGTTGTGATGATGATTTTAGATCTGGTACATGGGGTATTGTCTCATTTGGACTGTTCCTTCCACCTAGGTCACGCCCATCAGCTGTAACAGTCAATCATAAATATTCAGAAGAATGGCATCCTCACCACCTGCGGCTCCGGATAACCCTGGGGAGACACTTTTATCAAAAAAGCGAGTTGGAAAATTTATTTATGAAATTGTGGCAGTGTCAGGAACACCTGAAGGAAAAGCTTCCACTGCTGAAGCTCTTGCCAGGGCTGATGCAGCAAGAGAATATGCTACGATGGAGACATGTGCCTCTGGAGCTAGTACATTGTCAGGGGAAGGAGAGAATGACGATGAAAGGAGTGGAAAGGACACACCCATGTTTCAGATCCCCCCACACCTAATGGGACGCAATGTTGAAGATCCCTCAGAAGATTTAATCCGGATGGGTCGACGTCCTCAAAAACCCCGTCTTGGTGTACGCATTCCATATCGGAATCTTACGAGCCAGATAGTCACCCACGAAGAAATTGCGCATGAACTGTTTCAACGTTCTCAGAAGAACAAGCCAATTGCTTCACCTCAGGTGTCTTCTCCATATGAAACACAGGAAGCTTTCACAACCAAATTGTCACAACAGCTGAGCAATCGCATTGCTGCTGGGGGAATTGGAATTGTGCAGAAAGAGGAATCTGCTCCTGAAGTGACAGATTCTAGTTTCTTCATTCCAGATGCACAGGAGGAGGTAAATAATACCAACCAACAGGCAACGTTAGGGGCCCTAGCAACTGCGTTGACAGCACCCCAGTCTGTCAAGCCACAGCTTCAAGCTGATGTGTTTGGCAGGCTGGATCCAGAGGAAGCGAAAGCACTTGCACTGAAACAGCTGAGGGAACTGCCTTTGGAAAACAAACCGAAGAAAGACAGGATTGGAAAGAGGACTCGCAAAATATCTCCAAGCAACATCCCTGCCAAGCAGTCAGAAAAAACTTCACCAGTAAAGAGTGAATCTGGAGACGAGGAACATTTTCTATTGCCTGGTGCACCATCTCAAGAGGAGTCACAGTCCCATGCACAAGTAAAACCATTGCAACCCCAGCAGCCCCAGGTACTACCTCAAGGGCAACTTCAGTCACTTGGACAAGGACAGGCACAGGAAGGGCCCCAACCATCAGGGGAGGATGAATCACAGATAAATGGAGATGCCATTGAGGAGGAGTTGAAGTTGCTATTTGAGGAACGCCCTGTAGATGATGTCCCAGAGCAACTTACTAATGTAACAACCAATACAACTGATGTAACTGCTACAACCGATACAGCTGCTACAACGGATACAACAAATGAAACTCCTGCACCAAACAAATCCGTTCTTGATGGTGTGGTATTTTTGGATCAACTGTCAGTAGGTGCTGAAGTAGAGGGAATGCTTGCTGAAACTGATTTTTCTGGATTGACTGAAGAGCCTGCAAAGGGAGCAAACAAAGCATCAAATGCATCAGTGGGTTCTGCCACAGAAGAATCAGGAAATCAAACAGTTGAAGAGACCAAGTCTAAGAGGTTGAGGAAAGACTCGCCATCACCAAGTCGACAAAGTACATCTGCTGTGCCAATGCCGGCTGATGCAACAGCGTCTGTTGGGAAGAAAAGGAAAAGAAATGAACTTGACCGCCTTCTGATGGATGAAGGTGCCGTGAACATGATATATGAAGCAGAGCAGGAAGACATAAACAGCCAGAAGGAAGCTCCTGCTGCCAAACGGTCTCGTCGAGCTCTTGGGCGTGGGAAACAAATTTTAAAAGTGAAAGAAAAGATTGTAAAGAATGCAATCTTGAGACTTACCTCTACTACAGGTTCTCCTCTAGAATCAGTAGCTACTCGTAGCCGCAAATCAAGTAATTTGAGTCCGCCCAAACAACTTCCCCCTAGGAAGACAGTGAAGACATCCTCATCCTTGCGTCGGCCCAGTGATTCCAGCACTGGGAGTGCCTTGGATTATCCTGGGAGCCCCCGACAGACCTCAACATTGCCAGCTGATGCGTCAAGAATTATCCGTCGCCACTCTTCAAGTAGCTCATATTCCAGCCGCAGCACCAGCCCTGTGGTGACTTTTCGCCGGCAGGGTCAGAAAAGGCCGCCTGGGGATGAGATGTTCCAGGCAGGGCCAAGCTCACAGGGAGTTAATAAAGAAGCCTCGAGGCCAAGCACTGCTAAAGGAGTTGATGAAAAGGTCCCCAGGCGAAAGATTGCTAAACTTAAGGTGCAACCTGGAGACACTAAACTCCCTAAGAAGACTGATGCCAAAGGCAAGAAGAAGATAGGGAAGATGGAGGCAGGGAAAGTGGCAAAAATATCCAAAAGTGCTCCCAGTACAAAGAAACTTAATGACACTATGAAGATGAAGATCAAGGTAGCCATGTCAAAAAGGTTTAAAGAGGGTGCAGCTGAGGACGAAGAAGCTGGTGTAACTGAGAATGGAATTGCAGCTGATGCCCCTGCCTCAGCCCCTACCAAAGATACAAAGAAAAAACCAGTGAAATCATCCAGATCACACTCCTTACTGGCTACGATGCCAAAGAAGGGCAAATCGAAATATCAAGGACTGCTGACGATAGACCCAGATCAGAAAAGTGTGAAGAAGAAGAAGGAATCACAAGCATTGACTGCAGCTAGCCGAAGTTCAAGAGGATCAGATGTTTCACCAATGGGGTCAAGTAATGGCTGCAGAAAGGAAGATATTGTTCTTCCTGAGGAGGATGATGATGGTATGTATTTATTAGGATCATGAAACTACATTGTGGAATAAAATATGATAATAATAATATTTATTTTCTACCAGATTGCAATGTGTTTCTGAAGTACCTGGATAATGAAAGTGTAAATGGTAAAGCAAAAGATGGTGACGCAAAAGATGGCACTAAGCAGAGGTCAAGTTTGCGACAGAGTGAGAGTTACATTCATTTTAGAGAGATCCAGGTACGGAAGTATGACAATGTAGCACAAGTTATCATGACACCATTGTCAACCAAACTGCGCAATGGATTAAATATTCAGGTGAGACTATGTCGGTGAAGCATACGATGCAAATCCTAAGTTGCTCTTCTTTATTTTTAAAGGTTCTGAAGGAGTTTACAGAAGTGATGCAGTCATTAAAGCGAGACGAAAGTGTCAGAGTTGTGCTTGTGTCAAGCACTGGAAATGTGTTTTGCCAAGGATTGGATGTGTACAGCGTGCTGAATCCAGTGCCAGACAAACGCAAGAAGACTGCAGAGGAGCTTGCCCATGCTGTTAAGTACGTGAGAACGATAATGTGGGGTAGGACTTGTGGTAATCTGATACATTTTCAGGGAATTTACGAAGTCATTGGCCCGGTTTCCCAAACTGATGGTGGCAGCTGTCAATGGGGCTGCCATTGGACTGGGAGTGACAATGCTTCCTTTCTTTGACATAGTTTATGCAAGTGATAAGGCCACCTTCTATACACCATATGCCAAGTTAGGGCAGGTGCCAGAAGGTGCTGCGACTCTCACCTTTCCACAGCTTGTTGGAGGCAAAATGGTGAGTGCTTGCTATAGTTTGGATTAAATGTTATAATGGCATCTTCATTGCAGACCAGTGATTTGCTGTATGGGTGCAAAACCTTGACTGCAAGTGAGGCACTGCAGTGTGGATTGGTGACTCAGGTGCTGTGGCCATCAAAGTTCCAAGAAGAACTGATCCCACGGGTCAAGACATTGGCCTTACAGTCAGCCCAGGTTAGTTGACATCTCTGTTCCAGAGGTTATGCCTCCCCCTAGCTTTTTTTTAGCTGTGTTGTAGCATTGCAAATCAGACTGCAAATAATTAGTGTCACCTTCATTCTCTTTAACATGTCTGTTACAAATACATAGAAGTGGTATTCAATGAACCTGTAGTCAGGAAAATAGAAAGGCACATATTTCTGTCCATAAAACATACCCTGATGCAGACTTGCAAAGATGGGTTAAAATATTTGACAAGTGAAGGTGACTTGATCTAGTGAAGTTGGAGGTCTGAAGAAACCAGTTGCATGCACCACGATGAAGGTATGGTAAAGGCCGCTGCTGCAGTCTTGTGTGTACAGAGAGGATGTCAATCTTGCCTGTGTTGGATATTAAAGTCCTGCTTGAGTGAAGATTAGCAATATGTTAGCGATTGGGAGGATTGAATGTGCCCACACACGTGGATAGTTGTGTGTGGTCAGTGAGAAATGAATTTAAGTGTAAATTCCACTCAAGGGGTGGTTTTACATAATAACATAATAATAATAATAATAATAATAATAATAATAATAATATTAATAATATTAATAATAATGGATACCCCGTGATAAGCCTCCTTGGGCTTTTTAGGGGATCATCTTTTAATTGACCGACTTTAATCATTGCCTTTGCTGTGATGGATTTTGATAGTGGGGCGAAACGGGAGAACCCCGAGAAAACCCACGCGAACACTGAGAGAACCCATCGAAACTCTATCCACATAAGTATCCTCTGTTCGACCCGGGGATCCAACTCGGGACCTTAGAGATGGAAGACTGTGGCGCTAACCACTCCGCCACTGTACCGCCCTGGTGGTTTTACATAAATGTATTACATAAGCTTACTTATATGGCCAAGTATTATTGAGGGCAAAGTGTTTTGTTGTGACTATCATCTTATGTCAGAATTTAAAAACCCGTTGAAGTGCTCTAATATACAGGAGCCAAAACAAATTATGGTGGACCAAGAGAAGTAGGGGCAAATGTTTCAATTTTATAAGGACAGGAAGTGGCAAAAATAATGCTAGTGAGCTCAACATGGCTGACTTAGCGGCTGCAGGGATAGCAGCTGTTCAAGCCCTGACCATGGAGGAACTGGTGAAGGCCCATTCCTGAAGGGACCAGATAATGCATGACAGGCGATAGGCTTTTAGGGTTGCCCGATGACTGTTTCTCAAGAACTATCGCCTGCCTAAAGACACTGTGTTTTTGTTATGTGAGGAGCTTGGCGATTTGCAGTAGCTGAAAAGTGATGTAATTGTATACAGGGTGTTTCAGTGTGCGAGGGGGTGGGGAAAAATCGTAGGTGGCGACAACCCCGGTCGGTTTTATAAAACAATTAGAAATACGGCAGCAATAAATTTATTTATTACGGCCGTACGGCGTGACGTCACATCCTTTCTGTATTCGAATTGACTGGCGTGGACTGGCAGATTCAGTGGGTTGAACCTGGTTGAGCGGCTTTTTAGCTTTGCGGGTTGCACTGAAAAAGGCGCTCTCATGCTACACCGGCAGGGTACTGTACAGAGTAGTGTACTACTGTACAGTAGTGTGTTCAGTATCCTGCTGTATGTCTAATTGTTTTATCAAACCGACCAGGGGTTGTCGCCACCTACGATTTTTCCCCACCCCCTCGCGCACGCTTGACTCGTGACTCTGAAACACCCTGTAATTTATGAATACTTGGACTAGTATGAAGAGTAAGCAAAAACTGTCCATTTTTAACTCAGATTATTATTCATTGGAAAAAATCTCAAATCTTGTATTTTGGCACTTGTTAGAGCCTTGTGCATGTCCACTCTTCAATTAATGAGCATTAAGGCCCATTCACACAGGCCGTCGACGGTTTTGGTCTTTGGTCGCGTCGAAGTGCTGGTCGAGCATTTTCCGCTGGTCAGTTTCACACAGGCCATCGCCGGTTGTAGTTTTGGTCTTTGCCGCTAGTGCCACTGCCGCATGCGCGCAGGCAACATGATGGACGTGGATGTCATTACAGCTGCATACTAGCATACACGTACCAGCTGGTTTTATTCCACGCCCTTATCGTCCTTCGGAGGAAGAGGAAGCAACGTGAGCTACCATGCCATTATTTCAAGCGCAGTTTGTACATAAATTCGCTCGGAACGGCCCTCGGAACATGTGCAGGACGTGGTTCACAATGCATTTGATTAAAACTTACTTGGTCTTCCCAGGTCTTTTGCCCACCTTTTACCATGCCTCCTCCCGCTTCCCCATGTTCGATACTCGGCCCTCCCCACCTCGTAGAGCAGGCTGCATCTCTCCCCCTCGTCGATAAAGGCCTTGTCCCGACCGTCATCTACCATGGGGGCCATCTTTTTCTCAGATTCCAATTTGCGCAAGCTGCTCTTCTTTTGTCGGTTGAATGTTTACATGACCCGCTTGGGCAGTGCGCATGCGCGCTGCCCAACCACGGACTTCTATTGGCCGGTCGCAGTTTGAGATCGACCAAGACCAAAACCAAAAGCAGACATCAACAGATCTGGTCGACGAGACCGGTGACCGAAACCGTCGACCGTGAGGGCCCGCTCTGATTGGTCCGCGGCATCAACGCGACCAAAAACCAAAACTGGCGACGGCCTGTGTGAATGGGCCTTTAGTGTTGCAGTTGGACTGACATGACTTGTATGGGGTACACGTATCATAATTAACATTGTGTTATCTCGGGCTAATACCCTGTGCAAGTCAGGAAGTAAAAGTAGCCCAGCTGAGATGCATAAGGTAGATTTTTATTATAGATATACAAGACTGAAAAGAGGATATGCAGGACTGCAGTTACATTGAGATGTCCAGACAAGCTCGACAAAAATGTAGCCATGCAATGAACAAGTTGCTGCAAATTTAAATACGCCTTTATCATAGAATACAATAGAAATGTTTATGATACTGCATAGGAGGGGGTGCAGAGTACAGCAGGGTACAAACAAGGGAGGGGGGGAAAGCCCGCTAAGACTACACAATTGGATAATGCTTGACAAGCAGAAGAGTGATTGCTTTGCAGTAGAGGCTGCTACCACACAATAAGTGCCATCCATCCAGAAGTCAATTAATAGTGGCTTGAGAAATATAACGCTGTGCATAGTAGCCATCTTGAAGTGGGACTGAAACAGCCAAAGTATCCATTGTACGCTCACAATGACATCCATTTGGAATCTGAGAAGATGCCTGGTGGAATCTAGTGTGATAACTTTAAAAAAAAAAATTATTTATTGTACTTCGTGATGACCTTACGTGTTCTATAGGGGGGTGGTACACCACCATTTTTCTTTCAATTTCTGGGTTAACTTCACTCTGGTGCAGGGAATCAAGGACATTGGGTAAGGATTGGGATTTTTTGGGGAGGGAACATGGGTGCAAGTGCATTGTCTCAAATTGGGTCATGTGCTGTTCCCCAGGAAGTTAGGTTGCCAGACACCTCCAAGGCGCGGGTCAGAGACCCTCCTGACGCAGGCGAAAGGGAACTCCCAGGCAGGGATTGAACCTGGGACCTTTCACTCAGCAACCCGAGACGTTTCCATCTCGGCCACCGCACCTCCCCTCCAATGTGATACCATGGCATCTTCATCTAGTATTCAATGCATTGCTCACAACAACAATGCATCTGCAGGCCAGCTAGTCCGAAACTAGTATGGCAACTACTCGTACCAGTTTTATAGAGTACATGCAATATCCTTACAACCAAGCTTGCATCACATGGATTTAGGAATAATGAGAAATTTGTCATCACTGAACAGTGATTGAAATTACCTTATTGATATACCTGAGGATTAATTCACTAGGGTCACCTTATGTTGTTTTTGTTTTAATAATTTGTGTTCAAAATTATGTGACCAGTCATACCTGATGGATGCTAATTGCTGGCAGCCATCCAACTTGTTTGGTACATTTTAGGCTTTCTCTTTTTTAAAAAGAAGGTTTATAGAATGGCTCCGTCCATCTGTCCGTGGATATGTATCAGGCCCTTCACTGCATGAGATAGTGGCAAACAGGTTTTGGATTCGGATTCGGTGTGCTCAAAATAGATTTCATAGTTAACTTCGGGTTTTCAGTTCATTCTATCTATTTAGAAATTAGTTTTCATGGGTTCCTTGGGTTTGCTTGGCGATCTGGCGCAGGGGCTGTGGAATTAATTCCTGAGGTCCGGATTGCAATGTGTGAGCTTGGCCACCATGATATTATCACCCAGGCTGATCCTGGAATCGATAAGCTGCCTAGGTTACGATATCCACTGCCCAGCTTGACCTTGCATGATATATTGATGCACCCCTGTGACCAGTACAATGCAGTGGGATTCAAGTCTGGCAACAACGGCATAGAATGTTGTCAGCTTCATTTCCCGCTGCCCATAATTAATGAGAAAGAGTACTTGAATCATGCTCGTGGGATTTGCCCATCTTGTTTACAAGACAGTAGAGGTCACAGTAGAGGTAGATGTGGCTGTTTTTGGCTGCAATGCATCTTCATGAAGGCCCAAGTCCTGCATCAGATGATGTGAGTGTGGCTAATTCCATTAGTAGGTTCACTCCTTTGTGACAAGTAGGGCAAATGCCGTCGTATGGGCAACGGAATGTAGGGTGTGTGTGTGTCGGTTTATGTGGGGGAAAGCAAAAAAATTATAGCAGAATTGGTTTATTACATGTCATTTCGACTGACACAAACTCCTTTATATGCAGGACCTTCAAAGTGCAACTCCTTAGCTGTCATTGTTTTGTAGTCCTTAATCAAGCACATATGGTTAGGTGGACACGTACACTGGTAATAAGTGGAATACTGATCCGCTCTAATGTGCCCGCAGAATTC
The DNA here is from genome assembly GCA_000934665.2 of Catajapyx aquilonaris. NCBI lineage: Eukaryota > Metazoa > Arthropoda > Diplura > Dicellurata > Japygidae > Catajapyx > Catajapyx aquilonaris. The sequence continues at coordinate 20,927 of JYFJ02003359.1, read as the reverse complement.
GCCACTGCGGCAATTGTTCAGCTGGAAGGAAATGAATTGGTAGAAAATTTTTGCATGAAAGTTTGGGGCTATAACTCATACCTCTTCACAATGATAAATTTCTGTGAATTCATCACTTGAGGTGTGATTCACTCTGGCCAGTTTCCAATAGAATGGTGATGGGCAGTGGCAGTGCACCTTGGTTTCATTGACTCGGTGTGTCTCATGCAAGACTTGACCCTTCCTCTGATCCTTGCGACTCACAAATGTCAGGGCTGGGGCACCTGCCTTGCAGGTTTCCAAGTGTGTGATCTCATCACAAAACTGCAGCATAAGAAAACAACTTGGATATAAATTACAACATTGGCTACTACTGACATTGAAAGAAAAGTTTTTGAACAGCATCACACATATAGTGCCCATTTCAGTGCATTTCCAAAATAATTATTATGCAATTTTATTCTGGAAGTTAGTAGTTTCAAATTAGGGACAGCTGCATGATATTGCAGATGTGGAAACAGGATTCTGGGTGATCTGCTAAGAGGTTTAAAACTTTCTTGAAAGTCTTTGGCACTAAGATTACCTTTCTCTCTTACTGGGGCTAGGCCCGCGAGGGTTTTCGAGTTTTTATTGACATGCTGGAGCAATGTTATTTTGATTCAGATAATGGGATCGAATGTTTGCTAAAATTGGGCGCAGTTCCAGGATGGCTAATCAGCTTGAGACCTTTCTTGATGAGTTATCGGCATTCTTGCCAAAGCAGAAAGTGTTTACTCACATAAGTGGGGTATTTGTGTGGAAGAATAATTGTCTGACCATTCTATACTGTACCCCATATGAATCTGTGAAACATGAAGCTTCTCTCAGGATGATTTTACTCTCGATTGTAGGGTGGTGTTTATGTTCTGACTGGCTCAATGGAGAATTTGAATTTGAACACCACCTAGAGGAAGATCAATGCAGAAGGCACACATGGCCATCTGGCCAACTTGCTTGATCCAATCCTGCGATCTCCAATTGTACTAACCCTGGTTTCTCCCACAATCGAGGATTGAATTGCTTGGAAAGAAGCTTGTCAGTTCACTGACTTATGTGAAGTACACTAGTACTGACATCAAATGATCGTACTGTCCAATCTTCCCCAGCGCAGATGCCTACATCAGGCTAGCCAGTCAGTCTGAGTCCAGGTGCAGGCTGTGCTGTTTGCATTGGAATCAGGTCTTGACAGTCTTGTGCATGCATAACAAACATGCCTGATAGTTTTAAAACTGGTGTTGCATAAGATGCAATTCACATGAGATTATCAATAGCCATGATGGGGAGAGCTTGTCATTCTTACTCCGTGTAAGATTTTAAAATTTTCAATAATTGCAAGTGTGTGAGGAAAAATGATTTTTGATTGGCGAATTGCTTGCCACATGGTTATCCACAGGATTATAACAGAAATATATTACTTTTGGCTGTTTTGCTTATTTCTAGTAGTGTTACTGTCCTGTGGCAAATCCACTTATCTGCTCCTCAGGGGAATAATACTGTATTTCTCGTTAATTATTTTGCATGGCCAGAGTTGAATTCTTCATTAAGTGTTACATACCAATATACTAACAAGTTACCTTAGTTTTGGTACACCTAGTAGGTCCAAAAAAGGAGACCACTTTTGTAGACAGAAATTTAGCCTCTCTACTTTCTGAACATCAGATATTTGAGGCAGTGCGGACCTCCGGGGAGGTATTGCATGGACCTTTATTTATGNTTCAATAATTGCAAGTGTGTGAGGAAAAATGATTTTTGATTGGCGAATTGCTTGCCACATGGTTATCCACAGGATTATAACAGAAATATATTACTTTTGGCTGTTTTGCTTATTTCTAGTAGTGTTACTGTCCTGTGGCAAATCCACTTATCTGCTCCTCAGGGGAATAATACTGTATTTCTCGTTAATTATTTTGCATGGCCAGAGTTGAATTCTTCATTAAGTGTTACATACCAATATACTAACAAGTTACCTTAGTTTTGGTACACCTAGTAGGTCCAAAAAAGGAGACCACTTTTGTAGACAGAAATTTAGCCTTTCTACTTTCTGAACAGCAGATATTTGAGGCAGTGCGGACCTCCGGGGAGGTATTGCATGGACCTTTATTTATGCTTACAAGTCAATACGTCAAGAAGCCTTCTTCAATGAAGCGCCTGGGTCTGCAGGCGGAGGGAGGGGAGGTTCCTTAAATAGTTTTCAAGTTCATTTCGGGCCATCAGATATGCCAGATTTTTTTTTTTTTGTTTTTTTTTTTTTGGGGGNGGGGGGGGTCCGAGGCAAAGGAGGGAGTGCAAATCTACCTGGACATGTCAGGTGAAAAGCAGAAAATGACTGCCATGCAAAAGTGACAGGGATGGCATTTGAGTCCTGGACCTCCTGGACCTTTGGCTGGCCAGCAGCATAGCCACTAGACTACTGTGCCCCCCTCCCCTCTTGAAGATCAGATATAGTTTTTACTCGAAGCAGCTGGCAGTTTGCCTTTTATTTCATTACGTAAACCACGAATCATATTGGGGGCATGGAAAATAAACTGCTGCTATGCTTACATCATTTAGAAGGGATCTTTTTTAGGATTTCCTGTTTTGCCATGGCCCCCAATAATTATGAGTCATTCTACGCCAAGTACGTCAAGCGTGGGGCTTAACCTCCAGTGAATTTTATGAAAGAAACAATGTCATGACATACCCAAGAGGTGATTTCAAGACAAGTTCCAGAATTTTGCAACAGTGTTCACCAGAAATGTGGTTTTAAAATGGCCTCTGGGGCAGCTCTGGGGCATATTCAGCATGTTGATTTTATTTTTCATCTGAATGTGATTTTAATGTCTTGTCATTGGGGTAGGTGTCAGAGATAACCCATGAATAAATGTAGCAAAATTACGAAATCACTCCTCATTGCAATACAGTACAAGTATAATAAGCAATGGAGGTGGAATACTTGTGTGAGCTTGGGACCATTGTATGACTTCTATGTCAGTGACCAGTCACCACTGTGAGAATATGACAAATTGGTAGCAATGTTTGCAGTGTTGCAAAAAATAGTAAATGGTTTTAAAAATTACTCTTCATTTACTAGAAGGAGGCAATTGGTGAATGATGTATTATTGGACGGGACTAGAAATGCACTAGAAGTATAGTTGTGAAAATTTAAGGTGGATTTATCGCCACATGGAAATTTGTAAGGCCCCTAATCAAAACGTTTCGCAACGTTCAAATTTTGCAACCTACAATGGCCCATTGGGATCGATTTGTCAGATTCCAAGCAGCACAAGGTCTTACTCATGTGGCAGTCATACAGCTGCCCCATGCTCATGGAAGTATTCCATCTCCATTGCATATTATATTGTGTTGCAATCTCGAGTAATTTCGGTAATTTTTCCACATTTATTTATGAGTTATATCTGTCACCATACCCCATCGGCAATGATATTGTGATATGCCCATTTCATCTTCTTTTTATTAAAATATACAGGCTGGCGCAAGAGACGTGCACTTCCTGTTAGCCATGGGTTTGTTGCAATTTCGCGCAGATGAAATTACCCTTTGGTTTATGTGCTATTGGCTCCATAATGGAGTTAATGCAAGTATGGGTGATATCGAAAGAATTAGCATGTAATTATTTCCATACTGGAGTCAAAAGGATGCAAATTAAAGAGGGTAATTTGTCGTCGAAAATCACAAGGGTCCTGTGGCTGGGTGGGAATGTGCAAATTTTCACTACCCTGTATATGAAGATGCACCTGTGATGATTGAATTTGTGCTGAGAAAGTTGCATCCATTTGGGAGGTGCCATTGTCAACAGTTGACTGGTAAATGTAAGCTGTGTTGGTCAGTGAAAAGCCCTGCTTGGTCCATTGCCTATACCTAGATCTCATTTATGTTCAGTAGTATGTATGAGAATGAGCTGACCTAATATTGTGAAAAATTATTAATTAAGTAAAAGGTCATGTAGTACCTGAGGATGCACCAATGGCTGTGTGGAAGCATATATTGTGTGTCCTATATTCAGAAGAACATCATTGTGAACATGTCAGAACTAACCTTCATTTGTGAGCGATTGTCAAGATGAATAGTGTTGGATTGCTGTGATGATGCCCATTCTGTAGGACATTCCAGTCTATTTGGGCACATGCATTGTCGTATGACTTGCTTTGGGTACCAAAACCGTCGGTGAAGTATGTTGCAGATGGATGTTCTAGAGGTACATTCGGGCATGTCACGCTCCACATGGATCTAGAAAAAAATCAGTATTGTAAAATAATGTCATGGCTCGCAATTTTGTAGGGTACTTGCTAACTGCTTAGGTTTACAAAGTCTGTTGCTGCATCAAGTGGCCGTTTACTTGAAACTAAGAATCAATTGTAGACTCCTGTAGGGGGGGGGCGACTTCGACTTCATTCTTAATTGTCATGCAGTGTATTGCTTAACAGTTACGATGGTGTGTTAGGAAGATTATGGGAAATGAAGATGTGATTTTCTAGTGGCCATTTAGAATTGCATCAATCAAAATGTAATAGTCACCTGATAATGTGTAGCATATTAAATAATAGTTGCCGAATAAAGTATCTCCAGATTATTCACTCAAGTATCATCATAACACAATATCCAAAGAGGGAGTGATTATCTGTTGCATAAATTTATTGGTACAGAGTAAATGCTAAGTTTTGCAATGCAAATCTATTTGTACATGCAGTGGCATACTCTTACTTACCCCAGTTGGAAATATAACATGATCATCGCTGAATTGCTGTTGACGTGATGCGGTTTCAATGACTGTCAAGCTGACCAGCAACAGGAGGTGCTTGTAGTGTTGCTGCATGGTTGAAAGCTACGCAGCCAAGTTGCATCTGACTTGATAGCGTTGGTGATTTATCGCCTGGATTTGACTGGGCATTAGGCCAGTTTTGTCTCTATTTTTGCCAAGTTGGGCAATTGGCCAGGATTAGTATGCCAGTCCTTAATATAGCATGAAAAACATGACAGCTGTGTAAGTATATTTCCATGCTGGTTCACACTTGCCATGCCTGCTTTTTCACAGGCGATGGAAGCTACCAAAGCACTGCTGCGTCACCAGCTGTGTGCCAAGCTGGATGCCACCCTCAACAACGAGTGCCAACTGCTTGCGCAGCACTGGAACTCATCCGAATGCCAGCGGTGCGTTCGTAACTTTCTGGATACAGAAGATCTGGCGCTTCAGCGCCAACGGTCTGAGACCTGCTAAAAGAAACCAGCATTCGGCAGACAAGGTACTGGACTGACTGTAGTGCAAGTGCTCAAATTGAGGTGCGGGACAGTGAGCTTGTTAGATTTTTACTTGGTCTCTCAAGTGTAAAAAAATCCTGTTTACGTTAACAATTGTGTGATCTGAGAAAGCCTATTTTCATTTATAGTTTGGTGTGAATAATGAAAACAAAAGCCTGTTTGTGCCCACCTTTAGAATATTCCCTCCCCTCCTTACCCCATGGGCAATATTTTTCTCGTTGGTATATTCTAGTTTTCGATACCGCAATTGCTCTCAACGGTGTTTCTGGTGGTTGGGAGAAGCAGATTCTGTCATAAAATATCACTTCTAGTTCCTAATATGCGTAGTGAAGCTGAACTTTGTATGGAAGGTTTAGACTCATTTTACTAGTTTGTATGGCATACTGTAATGCAAGTCGTTGGGTGTGGGCAGGAGTCAAGTGGATAATGGTTATGTCATCCACTAAGTGGCTGTCAGTCTACATCAAACTGCCTGCCAGTACACTGGGTCTGACAAATGTTGTGATGTTTATTTTTATACAAATATTTTGCGTTTGTGTACTAATGCACATCACTTGTCATGTATGTCGGCATAATGGTGCTGAAGGGAAAATACTTCAGTTTGTTGGACGTTCGTCTCGCAATTGTAAAATCCAACAGAGAGCAAGTGAACACATGGCTTGTTGAGGGATACCATAGTGACTTTTTAGTAATTCGTCATGCTTATATGTTTAGAGCAAGCCAGAATGGTAATGATGACGTAGTTTTTATCTTACACAAATGCATCATGTCATGAAATTATTCTCATTAACTTTCCTTTATCTTTATTGTGTGTGTGGAAAATCATGCAAAATAAATGTGGGCTTTCATCCCATCAAGCTGTCTGAATCTAAATGACAATGCCAAATTATTGAGTGTTTTAATCTTTCCACCTTTCCTACAGCTATTTCCAAGGTGGTGTTGAAATGATTTGTGGACCGCACATAATGGTCTCCATTAGAGGTGGATTTATAGTTTGAACTTGAGTGAACTCATGTTTGGTGATTGATATTTTGTCTTGTATTTTGTGTCTCTAAAGTCTCTGCTGTGACCAATCTGGTGAGTGAAAATTACTTCATTATGCAGACAACTAGGCCTAAAAAGGAGCCACATGAAGTGCAGTGATGCATCTGCCATTCAGATGCTATTGGATTCCTTCTGTAAACAAGAAGAAGTTTTTCCAGTGAAAAAGTACTTTTTAGTCATTTGAATTTGCATTTTTCACGTCCAAGATGTTACTGAATTCATAACGAAGAAAGGTAATCAATGTCACTTGATTTACATGTCACTTGAGGTTGGTCTTTTAATGGTGCCAAATATTGCATAAGCAATATATACAGAGTAGTATATGCAAAGTATATTCTGGTATCTGGGTCGTGTTTCCGGGAAATTGGTATAACATGAGGTAAATGAATGGGGCAGAAGTATGTATATCCACCTTAAAGAAAACCCTCTGCACATAAGCAAGTGAAACTTGCTTGGATGCTGCGGTTTTATCCAACAAGAGAATGCAAGTTGGACATTGGGAAGTAGTTTTTATTGTTGTGGTTTAAGCTACTTTTAAAACAATATTTATATAATATTGGGAATTTCAGGTCAAGATTCACTGCACTGATGTAATAGCAATATTTTCTTGTGCAGGATTTAACCAAACATTTTAACCTTGGATTTCTAGAATCAGATAACTTGGAATTTGAAGCCTCTATGGGCAAGGTGACAGAATGTGCTTGCATAATGATGTCATGAGGTAACATTAAGTCAGAACACAAATGGCATGAAGGAACTGATTTGGTAGTGAAGCAAGTGTTTACATTTTTTTTTTTTTTTCGTTACCCCGTGCTAGGGCCATGGGTCCTTATAGGGGGGTGGGATACCACCATTTTCTTCAATTTTTTATTTTTTTCTTCTTCACTCCGGTGCAAGGATGAAAGGACATGGGGAAGGGATAGGGGGTTTTTGGGGAGGGAACATGGGTGCAAGGTGCACGTCAGAAAACGGGTCATGTGCTGTTCCCCAGGAGGTTAGGTTGCCAGACACCTCCTTGGTGCAGGTCAGAGACCCTCCCGACGCAGGTGAAAGGAAAGTTCCCCAGGCGGGGATCGAACCTGGGGCCTTTCACACAGCAAGCCGTGACGTTACCATCCCGGCCACCACACCTCCCCCAAGTGTTTACATTAGTATGTTACAAACAAGAGTATCAGCTGAAAGTAGTAACTGCTGTAGTAAAATTGTCTGTTTCATCCTGTTCTGGTGCTAATATTGTACCTATTAAACTGCAATTAGTTTTGGCGCCATTGCGTGGTTAATGTGTATGGCTCCATCAAAGTTTCGTGATGTCACATCCGTTCCGCCAGCTTCAAAGAAGCAAAAGCCAGCCTGAGGGCCTCCGAATAATCCGGCCTAGTGTCTGTATAACATCGTCCATGTGCAATAGGTGATCAAATCCTGTCAGAGTAATAATCCGGGTGTGACACTCATGCACTTTTGTCGTTTTTGCCTCATATTGTACCCTTCGGCCCTCTACACTTCAAAGGCACTGCACGTATTAACTGTGCAACGGCACCGAAAACTAATTGCATATCCCTATTTTAGTTTTGCAAGTGCAATCAGTCTACCTGGCTATTGTCCGTGAGTTTACCTTCACCCTGTATAATCAGGCACCTGGATTGGGATGCAACAAGCTACAAAAGCAGTAACAGAAGTGGAAAATTATATAACTAAAGCAACCTGCACACTTGGGATAGGGGGGTGTGGGGGGGAACCACCCTTATACAGTAATACACTGGGTTTATTGGGATCACACTACTTATCAGTTCTGCTTGCCGGACTGTTTTGTCCAGAAGCCAAATGGGCTTATCCCAGTGACTGAAATGTGAGTACTCGGACAGCAGGCCATAACATTCACATTCGATACTAATGCCAACTAGTACACAAAAACCACCACCACCACCAATAATAATAATAATAATAATAATAATAATAATAATATTATTGTGGGGGTATCTGCTTAGGGTATCTGCACGAACCTTTATTTATTATTTTTAGTACAAATTGTACATCGGAACCTTTAATGAAGCACCCGGGCCCACAGGAGGGGATGTGCAAAGTGCAGTGCAATGTCTTATCTGTGGTCGTTTTGTGAATTCACCCTGGTGGTTAGTCTAAGGAGCCACCCAAGACGAAGCCAGAGACGGCAGCTCAACTCTGCACGAGATGAAGGGGGTGTACCCGGGCTGGGATTGAACCCCCGTGACCTTAACATCCGTGGGCGCATACGTTACCGCAGCACCACTCCGCCTCCCTAAAACCACCAATAAACTGTATACTGGAAGCATTTTTAGGTCATGTTATTTACATCTCAGGGATGGAAAAAGATATCACATGCTCCAGATGGTTGATCAGTGGATTGGTGTGTCACATATTACATCACTTGAGTTCCACCCTTCTCAGGCTGGTTTGGATGAGGGACAAGAATGCTGTTCATTCTTATTCATTAAATATTTTAAAATCCCAACAGCAGTTGGAGGGGGGGGGGGAGAGNGGGGGGGGGGGAGAGAGAGAGAGAGAGAGAGAGAGAGAGAGAGAGAGAGCATCTGTTGCTCCTTTGACAATAATGAATTTGTAGGGGCCCCACACGGGAGGGTCCCCTCAGGCACGGAGCCCAGAGCCACCGCCCCGCTCGCCCTACCACCACCGGCCCTGCCCAACACTGTGAGCACTGTGACAAAATGGAAGTTTGGGCCTAATGTCAGCTCCTTTGCCTCATTAGAGAGTCCAACTCCCCCTCCCTCATCAGTCAGTCCCATACCTCCAGGAGCCATACATACAGGAATTGTGAAGGTATCAAGTTGTAGCCTGTTAAATTATTATGCATAATAATCGTCGTCGTCTTCGTCATTTGGATCAAATTTTTGTAGCGCTCATACTCGACATGCTCCATGCATAAATATACGGATGGTCCATGTCGACACTGCACATAATTGCGTTTGTTAAGACAATGATCTGTGACCTCCTTGTGCTCAAGCATGGTCTTGAGATAATCCACTATCCATGTTACACACATTTATACTGAACATTAAAAGGTGTCAGAGCCTTATTTGTGCGTATGAAAAATGTTTTACTGAAGTGTGTTTCAGGCACAATTTTTTCAAGCTCTTGGTGGATATATGAGGATCTTTCCAAAAATAAGTTTCGCTTCGCGATTATATCCAAAAGTATTGTACATAATATGGGAAAATTTTTACCTTCAGCAGCCAGAGGACATTGTTCTGATGGGTGAGCCAGGTCTTCCTTGTGCACTCCTCACATGCACAGGAGTAAGAGAAAGAAAGTGACTTTTGCACCGAGTGTGCCCGCTTCATAAGCGCATGAAACAAAGGACGTGAACGAAAGATGAAGTGCTGGCGGTTATCTGCGAGTTCCATGTCGTCGTCCAGACAACTGTATCCACAGTAACCTGCAGCAAATGGCCATGACAGTGCAGCAGAGGAGCAGCGGCCCTGGACGGGCATCGATTTTGACGACTAAGGTGAACGTTGAACGTGTGGATGGCATGGTTTCTCTGACCTGCGGGTCACTGGTCATAGTTGTCCGGACAATGACATGGAAGTAGCAGATAAATGCCCTCACTTGATTTTTCATCCACGTCTTTTGACTCAAGTCCTTATGGAGTGGGCACGCTCAGCATACCGGTCGCTTTCTTTTGCTTACTCCTGCGCATGTGAGGAGTTTGGCTCACCCCTGCAGAATAATGTCCTCTAACTGCTGTAAATAATGCGGAAATAATCGCGAAGGGAAACTTATTTTCGGGAAAACCCTCCTACCACTCGGAATTTTGGGGAACTTGAATTTTCCTCACCATAAGTTGTCTTCACACACACCAATTTTCAGCTTTTTACCAAATGATTTTTATTCTTGTTTCTCCATCAAATTTGCAATTTCCTGTACAATCGCTGCTTGCCTCAATTCCAGCTTTCCATCTCAATGAGGACATGTAGCACATTATCAAAACTATACTGAACTACCATGTATAGTGGGCATACAAGCGAAATCCCCAAAGTTATTTATACCACAAAGAAAAAAAAATCTGCTCTATCATCTGTTGAAGTCCATGTGGTCTTTAAGATTAGTAATGAGCCAGGAAGCCAGGGTGGAATTTTCGTCACTACTAGTTACTTTTAACTTAGCAGTACCATTGCATTACACTGGTACTGCTAACTTAAAAGTAACTAGTAGTATGACGAAAATTCCACCCCAGGATTTTGTGTCTTCACTAGCATATAAACAAGTGAATGGTAAATCCTTGCCTTCAATTATCTCAAAACTGGTTTTTTGGACTTGACCATATCCCACCTAGGGTGAGCAATCCCTGCAGGCCACTTAGCAACTTAATCCATATAAGCCCACTTTCATTTGCCAATAAAAATTTAATAAAGATTTGAATTTTGGACCAGTTGACTGCTCTTGGGACCCATTAGTATAATATAATTATATAATAATAATAATAATAATAATAATAATAATAATAATAATAATTGTTGGTAGTGCTTTCACCCTGTCGGGTATGTCGCACGGACCTTGATTGATCATTAATATGCGATGTACATAACATACAGTACTATTGGAACCTTGAGCGAAGTGCCAGGGCCCATGGGCAGGGATGAGTGGGAGGGGATGGGCAAAGGGCAATGCAATGTCTATAACATGGTACATTTTGAGAACTTTCCTGGGTGGTTAGTCTCAGGAGTCCCACCCGAAACGAAGCCAGAGACGACCCAACTCTGCACGAGATGAAGGGGGAAAGCCTGGGCTTGGGATTGAACCCATGACCCTTGCATCTGTGGGCGCGAACGTTACTGCAGCGCCTCTCCACCTCGCCTGGGCCCATTAGTAGGCCACATACTGACTTGGAGAACAGCTGCTGCGGGTTGATGTGGATTATGTGATGAGCATGGCTGCAACAGTTACTTGGCAAGTAACAAGCTTACAACAATACATTTCACAACCATCTGCATTTGACAGTAATATTCTCACAACTCCCAGTGTGCCAACCCCACCCTCAGCTACAATCACTGTTGGATTTTTAATTGCGAGACATGCGGGACTGAGCTTTTGGAGGCCTTCTTTCTTTTTCCATTGTAGTTGAGTTCATAATGGTTTGAATATACAATACCTCAAGGAAACCTTCAATGCCAGCACAGGAGAAAATAGCATGTCATTTGGATACCCTATTTACTCAAATCTAAGGTGCCCTTTTTTGTATTTTAAAAATGTGGGGGGATATGGGGTGCTTCTTAGAATGAGACACGAAGCATTCTTCCATAGCTAACATTTGACTACTTAAAACTAGGGGTGTGACTTAGATTTGGGGGCAACTTATATTCGAGTAAATACAGTAATCACCCACGAGCCGGATTATTGTAATGTCATGACCCAGGCATACAACCTATGAGCCCCTTGCTCCGCATTTTGACAATGACAATGCTTTTCACAGAACGAAAATGCCTCCATTGGGTTTTTAGCAAAGTACAACCCTCCAGACATGGAATCCAGTTATGAACTTGTGGCATAATATGGGGGAGATTCAAATGATGCTGGAAGAGATTTAGAGAGCTTCTTTCTAAGTACGTATGTAGTGAACAGAGTGAAACTTTCATGTAAGCTCGACTTGTGGACTGACTTGTGGACGAAACGACTCATTTTTAGAAAGAAGCTCTTTATTTGTGTGTGACATTTAAGGTTGAACCGTCCCAGTCAAAACAACATGGTCATTTCCCCCCCATTGAAGAAAGGAACTCTGTACACTTCAGCTTCACTTTTGTTTGAATTTTAAGATAATGTGCTCCTGTTTGGTACTTTGTATGTAGAAATGTAATCATCCATCATGGTAGTTAATTTTCTGGAAGTGGAAGTGATGTTATTCAACTTGTCCTTTACTGTGAATGAGCTTAAAGGTTGGAAGGAATCTTTGGTTATCAGGATATGGTTTTAAACAGGCTTGTCTGACGTGCAAGCCACCTGTGATATGGTAGGAGTTGGTAATGGGTTACCAAGTACAGTACAAGTGAGAGCGGTATAAACAAATAAACAAAAAGGTGTGAAGGAGAGCTGCTGTAGAGTCTTCCTCATTGTGTAACAGTTGTACGCAATTACAGTAGCTGCTTAGTGTCAGGTTGCAATAGCATGATTTTTATGTCTAACAGGCGATATTTTTGTTCTCCAGAAGGCGGAGTAGCTTGACTATATCTGCCTTGCCTCAACTGCAAGTAAATTCCATACTCTTAGGAGACTGACAATATAATTTTGACCTGTCTGTCAAACAGGGATGTCGCTTTTGACCTTGCACTCGATTGTGTTTGACATTCTACTACATTTTGAATGGGGTATTTTCAATAATGGTACAAAGGAGTAGTTACTCTTTACTTTTATTTATTGTAACCAGTATGAATTTTAGTGATGGGTTTCAGATTTACATCATTATGTATTGCAGAGATGGGTTAATTACTTGAAAAATATATTTCAAGGTACAAGATATATCAGAATGTGTGACGTTGGTGTTGGACACAAAATTCATTTGAAAAGTATATTATTATTATTATTATTGTTATTATTATTATTAATAATAATAATAATAATAATAATAATAATAATAATGGATACCCCGTGATGGGCCTCTTAGGGGATCATCTTTTCGTGAACAGTCTTTAATCATTGCCTGCGCTGTGATGAATATTGATTGTGGGAGGAAATGGGAGAACCCTGAGAAAACCCACGTGAACACGGAGAGAACCCATGGAAACTCTATCCATATAAGTATCCTCCGTCCGATCCGGGGATCGAACTTGGGACCTCAGTCAGAGGTGGAAGACTGCTGCGCTAACCACTGCGCCACTGTGTCGTCCTTTTTGAAAAGTATAAGAGACTTTTATTGAAATGTTGAACACTCTTGGCATTTTTAAAAAATGTGTGCACCTGCACCACTTCAAGTTTTGAAGAGGGACTTTCTTTTCATTACACTAATATTTGTTTCTCGTATGCTGCCTTTTAAAGTGGTTTGTGGGCTCAAGGAGTTCGCTGAAGAGCGACCAATGAGCACTGGCACACTACATGCTGCTCTAGTATTGTTTTATGATCAACTCAAATTAGTAAACAGTAGACATACTGTCAGGTTGTCAAAGCTGGAGCACTTTCCAAAATCTTGTTGTGGAGCAGTGTGTTTCTTTCCACCTTAGTACTTATGCCAATGTTATGCAGGCCCTCTTGGTATATTTTCATGCATTTAGTGTGTCTTGTATCATATGCAATCTTTCCAGGTATTACCTATCTCTGTCTTCTTTTTAACAGAATTCCATGGTGTTGGAATGTGTTATTTCCTGTGTACCACATGTGACGTAATGCATCAGATGTCACTCATGGGCATGATATGTAACACGTTCTATAACAGGTTGGAATTATTTGGTCTAAATTTATTCTCGGCACTATGTTTCCATGCAGTTATCAGGTAACACCAGCTTGGACATTGTAGTCTTAATCTAAGTGTCAGTAATGCACTACCAAGCTGTATGGACAGATGGGAATGTGGTAGATGACAAGGACACAGTTAATTACTCTGCTGTGACCATTGGAGAAGTGTGTGGCTAATGATATTAATCACTGCTTTGGGTCTTTTGGTGAAATGCGTTATGCGCCACTAGACATGACCTTCAGTGTATTGGGATTGCTCTGCCGTGCTTAGCAAAGAAGGTGTGCGATAAGGTCGAGTGTTGCTTATTTCACTCTATTAGATTGTAGTGGCTGGAGTTCAGTCCAGCTGCAGAAGTTTTGTGGAGTTAGAAGAGCATGCTTGACATGAATATTGCAGATGTGGCTTTTTTGCTAAGCAAGGCAGTGCTGTTGGCATGCAGCCACATGCTGCTTCAATGTCACTGTAAGTGGCATTTAAACCCAGCTGCTTTGGTGTTGAATAGTATGATATTGACACTACGAAAGCCTCCAAAGTACAACTGTGCATAGTTTCCATATTTCAAGGAAACATAGTGCCGACACCAACAAATGTCTAATGCCCACTATTCAGCCGCCCTTGTATGTTCTTCCATCAATTGTGTGCAGAGTACGATTTTGTAAATTTGCCTGTTACTCCTGTGTATGTATATTGAAGCAAGCTGGCACTAAAAAAGGCTGTGTTGCAGTAACTTATGGCACTATAATGCAAAGTATTGCCTGCAGCATGTCCTTGTAGAATATGCCAAAGGGAATGTAGGAGTAAACAGTTATGGTATGTCTGTTCCTCATAAGGAATTGTGTGAGCTAGTGTGCAAAGTCAGCTGGACTGGATATAGGGTGGTGCCATTTATGTGCTGTCATAGATCAAGTTGGCAGAACCTCTTCAAGCTGGAGGTTCCGGGTCTGATTCATGGTGAGGATGCAACTGACAGCACTTGTGTTTCAGAACAGTTTTAACCTCCAGATTGTTGTAAATCTTAAAGACGTGACAGAACGACAGGTAAAACATTGAAGGTGTGTGGCGCGGGCTATATAAAACCACATTAATCTTTTAATTTTTTAAACAATTGGTGTGCAGAATGATCCTGGTTTGACTCTTGCAACATGTGGAATTGACATGTGATGATCCCCCTGTGCATTTGCATGCATTTGCTTTATACAAATCAAATTGTGGGTTAGTATTCCGGTGAAATGAAAAGAGGATTGAATCCACTTCATGTGAACATTTGTAATAATAACTTGTTGCACGATTTTATCTTTAGTGAAAAGTGTTGTAAACAATCATATCCTCCCTCCCTCCACCCTCCCTTTCCAACATGTTACAACTCATACAAATGATACATGAAAACTATGTTATTAATGTTGAAACTTGTTGATTACAAGATTGTTTGATACACTGGTAATATGTTAATGTATTTTCTTCGTAAACTCCCCGTGCCTTCCTGTTTTTGTGTTACTGCATTGCTGTCCAGGTGGACAGATTATCACAAATTCTGCAAATTTGCTTTTAAAGCTTTGGGAACATGTCATGTGACAGCTAGTTTTAAGACAAATGAAGAAATTATGGACCTGTCAAGTACATGGCAGTCACCAACAAGCATTCATCTTGCGTTAATCATTTATATTACTAGAAGTTTGGTTCGTGTAAATAGCAACATTGTCACAAGTTTAGTCGGGTAGGTAATTAATGTGTAGAATGTTAATGAGATGAATAAAAACGAATTGCAAACGAGCTGCAGTTTCTATCTGGTAACTATTTAACAGTGAGGTTGATATCAATCCATTCATGATTGTATGATTAGTTTCTCTTTCAATGTACAAGGTTCATGCAATAAAACGGTATTCACTGGAAAATTAGATCTGTGTTGTTCAATTCTTATCGAATAATATTGACAGACTTTTAGTACAATCTGCACATGTTGGCCCCATGACAGGCTCAGGTGACACAACAACCGAGACAACAACACTACAACCAAAGGTAAGAATTTTGTGGACTGTCAGCAGAAAAGTATATAACGAGTGTCCGACAAATTTACTGCAAAATGTTAATATCCCTACCCCAACATGAAGATACAGTTGTAGACTAAATAATCTTGATGTCCTCTATCGTATACTATAGGAACATCCCAGCTTTCCAGTGACTTTGTTGGAGCTCCTGACCAAGATCTCACCATCTGTTTGCCCACGACTCAACATGTTGAAAATGTGACGGTTCTCTGCATTTCCATCTGTCGTTCAGCAAGTACCCTGTTATCTTAGAGACCTGCATATTTATAAGAGCTGACGCCACAGAAGCTGAATTAGATTATCGATGGATCCAATGGTGTGCTTATATTATCTGCATTTGCTGATGGGGTTGCCATGCGAGAGAAGATTGTGTCTTTCACACTGCATGAAGGCATATGTTGGGCCACTTCTAGTGATGGAGACAACCTGTTTGGAGCCGTACCAGAAAGTATTGCTATCCCTGCTCCTGGTCACCTGCTTCGTCCTGGGTGTTCCAGGCAACCTGCTGATGTGCTACATGGTCTGCTACAAGCGCCACATGCGATCGGCCATAAACACCCTGCTTCTCAGCATGTCTTTTGGTGAGACCCTGCTTCTCCTGGTATGCCTTCCCCTAGAGCTGATCCTCCTCATCGTCTCACCAGTTCCACACACCTCTGTCGTGAACATAACCCACTTCCTCCTGACCGCCCTGTTAGTCCACTCTGCCTTTGTCCTGTCCGTCATCTCTGTGGATCGCTACTTGGTCCTCATCCGTCGCCGGGATTCCCTCCGTGTCACCACCACCCAGTGGCTTGACCTCTCTCTGTGGACTTACGCCATTGTGGTTGCCAGTGTGCCACTGTTGGGATGGCCATCCGCTGGCTTGGACCTGGCTTCGATGCTGGTCATACCAGACCTGGTGTGCCTGGTGGCCTTCCTCTACACCGCCAATGCGCTTCGATTGAATGCAGCCCGAGTCCAAGTCCTTCCACGTCCGTCGTGCAATTACATACAGGATGGTCAGGACCGACGACGTCGCGGTGTGGACATGCGGTTCAAGATGCGAAGTGTGACCACTGTGATTGTGATATTTGGAATTTTCTTGGTGTGTCGTGGACCGTACGTTGTAACTACCTTCGTCGGCTGGAACCTGACCTGGCTGGAGTGTTGCTGTTACGTGCATTCGGCCTTGTTGCCTGTTGTGTACCATTTCAGGATCAAGAAATACCGAGAGACCTGCAGACATGTGCTACCTCGGGTTAGGATAGGATCATGTATTGCAGCAGGCAGTCAGTGCGGTAACCCAGCTGTTATTTATACTGTACCCAGATACCATGCAAGAATTACAATCTCGTGAATATCAGTCCTCAACCACACTGGCCTTATACATTTGCAGTACGTCCTTCCTGGACACTTTACCTGCGCCAGTTTTAGGCAAATCATCCACAAAGGCGACACCTCCTCGCAACTGCTTGTACTGGGCCACTTGACCTTTGAAACCAGAAGATGGTCAAAGTTGTGGCATCAAATTTTGGATTGTGTTGACCTTACCATGCACGAATTCTTTCAAGGCGTTTTCAGTCAATTTGTAGCCCTTCTTGATCACGTACGCTCTCGGAATGGAGTCTCCGCCCTCAAGGTCTGGGATGCCGACCACGCAGGTTTCCAACACATCCGGATGTTTCATTATCACGTTCTCAAGCTCAACAGGTGATATCTGAAAGAGTGAATTCCTAGTCACATGTGATCCAAGTGTGATGCTCATGTTCTTACATGGTAATTCCAGTACTTGAAGGTTTCTTTTACACGACCCAAACAGTATAAGTATCCGTCTGGGTCAATAAAGGCCAGGTCACCAGTTCTTAGCCATCCATCACGTACCGCATCCTTTGTTGCCTAACAATTGAAGACGTTCATGATTATGTTTTTTACTATTGTTACAACGTAAATATTACATCTGGCTGCTTGTAATATCCCTTCATTAGTATGGGGGTAGAGACCCAGAGTTCTCCTTCCTTATTTGGACCCAGAGGTTCTCCGGTTGTTAGATCCAGAATCTTAGCTTTCATCCTAGGGAAGATACGGCCGCAGCTTCCTCTTGGCTGACCTGATAAAATAAGATCCTATTGTTACTTGGGTCAGGAACTTACCGTTTAGAATGCAAAGTTCTCCTGCCTTTCCATTCTGGAACTTCCTCATTTGGTGCCGGTTGGGCTTCAATATTAATGGTGGACGAAACAAAGTATAATTCTGTCAAACCGTAGATCTAAAAAAGAGGATTTTATTTAAATACCGAATGTTACGAATTGCTTACTTTACCATAATTGGCATAATACAAGGTATTACAACTAGACATTATTAGTCACCCCGATTTTGGCACGGACCTATTATATATATACGAGTGTTCATATTATAATATGGACTGGTAAAGTTCTGGAGCTTGGCTGTCCCATTGAAGGTGAAAGACCTTCCATTTATGACAAAAATTTCAAAGCGAGATTTATACGTAATAACAATGATAAACCTGTGTTGCATCATTTACTTTCTGTATGCAAACGGACGGTCCTGTAGAAAAACTTACCCTGTGAACGACCTTGGCATTGGGGTAAGCTTCATAGAGTTTGTCCACCATGCTGGCTGTAATGGGCATACCACCAGATACGACGGTAGTCACTGAAGAGAGGTCGAATGCTTTTGCCCTGGGATAGGTCACTGCCCACAACAATGTAGTGGGAAAGCCCCCTACGTTTCCTGGCTGGAACGGGTGAGAGCAATGAGCTAATCAATATATGACACTTTTATGTGCTGTTCTGACCGGTTCTGACACTGTACTATAATCTATAGTGTATATTGAGGGCCAAATGTACAGTGCAAATAATGTATTGATATTTTTACCGTAATGGAGTTATCAAAACGGTCCAAAATCATGCTGAACCTAATTAGATTTGTAACTTGGATTTAAATAATTATGTCAATGTATTCTGAGCCTGATACTAAAGGACATGTTTCATGATCACAAATTTATTGTGACATGTGCACAGTATATATATTTTCCTTGACTCAAAATGTGCCTGTCATTAGTGCTCCAACTTCTAGATTCCATGCAAAAAGTGGTAGGGTATATCTATATCAGGTTGGCACGCTTTACTTTTCCAACACTTGAGGTAGTTTTGAAAAATGCTACTACAATAATTTAATAAAAGCATTTTGTTGTAAGTCCACGCCATTTACTGTACACTATATAGGCTTAGAATACACTGAATGACCCACGAATATAATATGCTAAATCATCCGGAAGATTCCATACCTTGTAGTCATGAATCCCTTGAAGAAATGATTCCGGAGTGTTGTCAGACATGAGCATGACATGGACACCTCTTGGGATAAGAGTAGGAGTACCTACCATACCGGACATATGAAACACTTTGATGGCAAGGAACATCTTGTCGTTAGTTACTTTGGGCCACCTATAGAGAAAGGATGGCTTCATACCAAGTCTCTTGGAGGTATGTAACATGTCTATACCATGACTGTACACTGTACAGTGTATACTCACACCCACTCGGAGTATTTGACAAAGGACACGAAGGTGCTGTGGGTTAGAGCGGCTCCTTTAGATGGGCCTGTTGTTCCACCAGTGCACAGAATGGTTACCAGGTCTTCCTCCACGTTTACTTGCACCTCTTCCGGCATGGCTGTGGGACCTCAGAAGTCATTTTAGGCATCTGCATTTTTTTTGTGTCAAGTGAACAAGTGGTAGTACCTGATCCGTCGTCGTCGAACAAGTCATTAACATGGCCACAGTTGTCGAATCCATCAAAACTGAACACATGTACTGGCCACGACAGGTGTGAAATAGCCGACAAAACGCTGGTCGCCGTGTTGCCATCACACAGGATAAAACGAGCTTCGGACTCCCTCAGCCTCATCAACAACGTCTCTGTAACATTCAAGACAGATAATAGCGATAATAGTTACTTCAACTGATAGGTCAACGAACACAGATTGTCAAAAAATATAAAGGCTTCATGAAAAACCAGGCTGACCTTCTGTGTCTTCAGGATACGATGGGCGCAGTATTCCATTGAGACGCCAAACACCCATAAATACAGCATAGATGCGAGCACACTTGGTTGTCACATAGATCATAGTATCTTGGTTTTTGAATCCTCTTTTGGCTAGAGCACTAGCCACTCGACGTGACAGAGGCTCGACTTCTGCATAGCGGAGCTGTTCACCGGTACTAACATCAGTCTGAAATATGTTCAAATGTGTATACGGTAATAGAAAAGTCATACTAGGAAGAGAGATTCGTTAGGTCAAAGTCTTGGTAGTTTGTTGTAAATTGCTGTTGATTCTGATGCTAAGCTAGCAAATTGCCAAGGTAGTCTTGGTAGCCATGTTACCCGATGGATTGTACACTTTAGGAAATTTCGTGTTCACTTCCAACCAAACGTCTCAAATTCTGAATTCCGTGTACACTTATGGACACCTCTCGAGGTTACCTCTACGATTTCCTTGTTGTTGTTATTGTTGCTGGCTTTTTTCTGGCATGGTTCTTTTACACCACAGAAAGACCTGGATCCGATCTAGACTCGGTCCATTGCCACACCAGAGACACAAAATGACCTGGTTGCATGTCAAAGTGGATTTTTTTTTGTACAGTACTGTCGGGTTGTTTGGTGCCAACAATATTCATCCATGTCGGTATATGCAATCTGACAGTGTGTGGGCGTTAGTGTTGGCAATACTGTGCCTATAGAAACCAAACTTTGTGCATGGTCTAGACCAGGTCCAATTTACTCAGTTCTGCATTGTTTATGGGATTGTTTAAATGTCATAAAGCAGTGCAAATACCACTTGAGCCAATGGCGGCATCTTATTCGTTCCGCCAAGATATTGGGAAACAAACTATAATCTACCGATGGAGTGCCTGTTGCTTTATCTCAAAGGTCACTCGTATGAAGGGATGCAGGTGTTTGCGACGTCTATAAACTTTTGGATATTCCAAGGATGCAAGTTCTACTATACAGTATAACTTACTGTTTTAAGGTGGAAATGAAGCTAGAGTCACTCAATGAGAATTTTATGAAAAAAACATATGTTACGCAGTTTTGTGTCCTCTTATCAATGGTGCAAAGAAA
>JYFJ02003358.1:0-42996 GCA_000934665.2 Catajapyx aquilonaris | reverse complement strand
TTGGCCGCAATTAATTCCCAAATGTCACCATGCACGTCTGGACCCACTCCCCTATACAGCCGAGCCCTCTCCCAGCTATTTCCGTAGGTATCGGCTCAGCTAATTCTCTGCCTCGACCCGGGGCCTGCCCCACCTGCCCACCCTGGCCCCCTCCCTGCCCACATAGCGCGTGCTCAGCCCTGTCTGCTGCTCTCCCTGCCTCTTGCCAAGCTCATGCCCTGTCTACTGCCTGCTCGGGTACCCCCGCTGTCGTCCATCTTGGATTTGACTTCAGCGCCTCTACAGGCCGTGGGTCTCGCGAATAGGAGTCGTAACGTATAGGAATGCGAAAAATGCCATTTTTCTCTCTTTTTCTGGACTACTACACTCACTTTATTGGGCCTGAGAAGTTGTGCACTGAAGGTTTCTTATTAAACAAAAAGTAAACCCAAATATCCAAAGGTGAACTTCTGCATTAAAGTGTAGAATATTGCGTGCAACTTTAATCAGTGCGCATATTCACAAAATAATGTGTTTTGTTAAAATGTATGCGCTTGTGTTTCAGGTCGGGCTGTTGACAGTACATGTCACATGCATGCACGGACAGGCTCTGTCCCCAAATGTGCAAGCAACATTTTTCAAACAAGCCCAAAATGATCGATATTTAACGTCCTCCCGATCTTACGATACCTTTCCTTCCTATATCTGCAGGGCTTCACAGACTTTTGGGGGTCCGTGCAGAGAAATCGAATGAAGGTTAAGTTCATTTTTCTTCCACGGATCAGTCAATTCCGAACGTTTCTTGGACGATGTGATGCGAAACAAGTCGACCAATATTTTCGAGGCAACATTTCACCTAGAAAAATCTACCAAAAAAAAGCAGGGTTGTGTGAAGGCCTATGCGCATTCCAGAATGTTCTGCAACTTGCATTATGAAGAAAATTTCTCGGTAGAGTCAGTGGCGACGCGACGTCAGCGTCATTCCGATCTACATTTTTGCAGGACAAGAGTAATATTTGCTTTTGTTTCCTTTGTAATTAAATTGTCAAACATTTACGTCACACTGTATGCAGTAGCCTATATTCTAGGTAAGTAATCTACATTTTGTCTAGCTGAAATGGCTGTTGAACATCTGTTCAGAAAACAATAGGAAAACTGACCTAGGTTTTATATATGACCTTCACTGTCACTATGTTTGTTCCGCGCGTCACATGGCATTCTCTCACACTATAATCCAATTCATACAGTATACATCTCGTAGTGCTCTTGTCCTTTTTCCTCGTGGTGTGCAAAGGGCTCAAGCAACTGCATACCTGCTTTAGCAACTTGTCACTTGCAATAGACTTCGCCAAGCTCTCCCCATGAGGGATCACTATTTCAGAACTCCACTTTGGTTTACCGACTTTTACGGTCGCCAAAAAGTTTACAATTCTTTGCACCTTCACTACACCGTCCTACACTCGATGTCGTCCAGGGCTTATTTTCGCTTTGCAGAGGCAACTTTTCTCCTGGGTCTACACTGATAGCACCGGCGAATGTTTTTCTCACATGGCGAGGGACTGTCGATTCGCCTTATAATCTCAGGTTGCACTGTGATAACCGAACGCGACTTGGAACACTTCAGCAAACAATAGCCCTCAAGCTGGTGGAGCGACCGCTATTGTTCAATGCTCTGCCTGAAAGGCAAGAGAGAGAGAGAGAGAGAGAGAGAGAGAGAGAGAGAGAGAGAGAGACTTTCCCATCCAGACAACAGATTAAAATTGGACAGTTTTCCTTATCTTTTGGTCAGACCCAGTGATAGCAGCGTGGTTCACTACAGCTATAGCGTCATAATATATTATGGGACCTTCGAAAAACACAGATATATTAAACAAGCGGATTATACAGTACATACCTGGCATATTGTGATACCATTCGTATAGTTAAGTTACACCAGAATGTCCGAATTAAAAGGGTATCCAGTGAGTTTTAGCGTGAGCTCTGACTGCAGATTGACCTAAATGATTTGACAATGACAATGACGGGAGTTTCCCCGGGGACACTTCCCCTCCCTCTATGTCAACATTTGCATGAGTCATGTATAGTCGTGTGTAGTAGGCTATACTGTTCGTGCTTTATCGAAAAGGTGAAAAGCACCCCTCTATTATTATTATTATTATTATTATTATTATTATTATTATTATTATTATTATTATTATTATTATTATTTAGCCTACAGTTGCGAGCATATAATGATGATGAAGGTATATATAAGAACTTTCAAGTGGATCAATTCAAAGTCGGTGATTGCTCTACTCCAATTGCTTGTAGACTGCAGTACATGGGACGTCATTATGGATGTTTACTCGACCACGTAAAATAGAATTAGAGAAGAGACATTGTCAATTTTATAGTGAATTCGTTGTCGCACGCTTGACCAATTCCGTCCTATAAATGTCCTCGCGACTGCACATTTGATTGCTCTTTTTTATAGCCGACCAATAGGTCTACTAATTCCAACCTACATAAATGCAAATCTGATATACCAGAAACGAGATTGCGTTATCATTATAAACCAAACATGTCACAATGTGTAGCTTGTGTGTTATCTCCTGGCCAGATTTCCCGGGGCCAAAAAGATGTCCATCTGAATAAAGCAATTTCTGTATACAAGTGTACTACATGCTAATATATGAAATGCACAACACGTAACGCCTGTAACTTCATGACGCGGTGTTTTGTGTTCCTCTCTCGTAATTTTCCCTTTGCCTATTGAAGAAGCGGTAATTGATGTTTGAAGCTTTGACCATCGCTCCCGGCAGCTTTCCGCTGTCGCATATGGGAATGTGTCAACATGAAATGATAGTGTCATATGAGTGCGTGAGGGGATTGATGAGCGGTTAGCCGCAAGTGATTGGAGCTCACTCGGGGATCGCTTTCCTCTGCAAACATGACGTATCACATTCAGCTGTGTACACAAACAGGCCCAGCTGTGAATTCAACCGATTCATTTACTTTTGTCCACTCCATGCATTGTCCCTGCTCAAATTATCCGCCCTATACCCTACGCCAATTCCTCATCCCGTTCGCGCACCCAATTATTTTCAAAAATCACCAAAAATCCCAATTAAGCCTTACAAAGTGTACATAACAGCAGTAACTAATTACGAGTGTCACTTTCAGCGGATGCGAATGGCAATGTTGATCCGGAAGCGCCTCCAGCAAATTATGGCCGCCGCAGAAGTAGAGCAGTCTTGTACCAGCTTTCAGGACATTACAAACAAGATCGACGCAAGAGCAAACTCAAACTCAACAACGTGAGTATATTATTGAAATTGCTAACTTTTTCGAAATAATTTTTCGCTACACAAACATCGGTAGACTATATTTTGCCAAAGATCTTGAAAATAGAGATCCGATTTTATCAGGCACATACTTGGGCACATAGCTCGTGAAGTTACGACTGAGTAAATATGGAGATTACAGATTTACTCGAGGTGAAGAGGTATGATTTCCTTGCTGGACTAGGGGTTAAAAGGCGACAAGGTTGAATTTATATGTTGCCCATAGAAGTTGTAGGACCGCAGACCTGTCGAAGTCCCGTACATGATTCTATTTCCCTGCGGTCGATTTGCCCCAACTCGATTTGCTCTCCCTTCCCCATTACCAAGAGGAAATTAGTCTCCACTTAATTTGGTTTGGGCGCCTGCCACCAGCTGGATGAAGTCGCACCTTTCATGGATCACCTGATTTGTACCAGTCTCACCCCTACTGATCACCATCCAGAGACCTTAGCGCCATTCACAGCGGTAGGGATCGAAATCACAGTTTGTGTACCTAGAGGCTGCAAGGCCAGAGGACATACTATATATTTTTTAAATAATTCAAAAGTCGATTAATGTTTGAATCTAGCAGTAATATGCTTTTGTTGCATACTACCACCGATATATTTTTACACGAAGGTACTAAAATGGCATTGAATATCTAATGCACGTACTATGTAATGCATTTACTGTCATAAATCAGAGTGTGAAATCCCCGGCTGAGTTAACGGTTCCGGAACCGAAAGTTTTACCTGAAAGGTGATCTGATTAGGTGTAAGGTAGTGTGAGAGCCGCCGCGGATCACCTTCCAGGCCATAAAGCAAATGCGAAAATGCCGTTAAACGCGCGAAGCAAACTCATTTGGTTGAAGGGCACGGACTGAAATGGTGGTCGTCACAGGGAGAGACCAAATATATGCCTTGTCTTACCGTCTCTTCCGGAACAAAAATAAAAAAGCTACTTTAAGTGTTTTCAAGCCATTTAACCTTTTGCTCTCCGCAGAATGAACGGAATTGAAGCGCAGTGATTGGAGGAGGAGCTAATATTGAGTCGTTACTTCCTGCCCGAGTGGAATTCTGAAAATGATTTTCCTTGCAATCAAAACACGCGTGGAACTCTAACAAAGAGTTATGTCGTTTGCCTCAGTGGCATAATGGGTCGTAATTCATCGGAGGCTGCACTTAATATTTTTAATTTTCATCAACAATTTGCTAGGCGTATTTATTGCTCTTTAACACCTTCAATGCCTCTTTCCTTCCCAAATAAGTCAGTTAGTAAGACCTTAGTCGCCTCAACTTCCCCAATAAACTAATCGAAACGATGTGCAATACACACCATAGACTTGGAATTTTCATTTTTAACCCTACCGTAAATAAAAATTCGGGATATAGGCTGTCTAATTATTCCATTTTCCCTGTCCCAACGACCAAAATATTTGAAGAACTGAATTATTAATATAACTCATTTTCTCGTCTGTTGTCAAGTGACAGATGCACTCTCTCTGAAGAAATATTAGTGTTGTCAGTCCTGGGCGCGTGATCAGTCATTTCTTCTAAGTCATTTGATAATGAAATTTATATAGTCTGACATTTAAGTACATAAAGCTGTGTCGTAATTTTGCAAGACAGGCTTGTTAATGTCCTCATTTTCCGCACTCCAAAGGAAGAATAGTGGTATCCTAATAAAATCTTACGCTCCAAGTTTAAAATGCATTAAGAGCGCTAATTTGATTGTTTTTCTTTCAAGTTACCGGTACTTAGTTTTACGCCTAGGTGAAGATTTAAATGCCTTACATTTAATTATGGTCACAACATAGACAAGATTTACTCGCATTTACGGTGTGTTTTAAACTCCTAGTTTGACTGGGATTTAACATGCTTAATGCTTTTCTCTGCCTTTAGATTTGAATGTTACTAATGCTCTACTGCATTACATTTCAGTCTTTGTTACAACCTAGCGCCGGTCCACTTCCGGAATACAAGACAGCCGCCCTGAAGAAGTCCCGCTTCATACTGAGTCATTATGGTGTCTTCAAAAGCTGCTGGGATTGGCTAATACTTATCGCCACTTTCTATGTGGCGGTGGTGGTGCCGTATAATGCCTCGTTTGTTGACGACCAGGAGCGTCCTTCCGTCGTAGGAGACGTAGTCGTCGAAGCCTTGTTTATCTTTGGTAAGTCCTCTACTGAGCCACGCAGCAGTTTCTGACAAATATTAGCATGCAAGCAGGGATGTGTCACATTGATGATAGAATCAATGAGATGCTTATGAAATATTGCCATTGAAAGCGACACGCGTGGGCTCATATGAGTGGAAATTTGTTTCTGTCAATCCGTGTGTAGTCAGCGGTGATATCAATTAATGAAAACGTGTGCAAGGTGGGTTCTTTGAAATTATGCATGTTTTGCAATTGATAGCGACACATATTTCGAACATTGATTTACGGCGTATATGTGTGGGAGGATGATGTGTGACGAAAGGGCTATGTACGCAAGAAGTAATTTTCGTTTCGAGTGATCGAAATAGCAACACGATGTATCATGGATAGCGAGGACGGCATTGTCAAAGGCAGTGTAATTTGCTTACATATCCTGATGGCAAGGTACTGTACTGATAAACAATATCATGGTGACCCTATACGTAATATTCAAATTGAAATGTCAGTTTTAGTGTGAAGTTTATTGGCAATAATTTCCTTCTTTTAGCAATTATTCTGAAGAAAAATTATAACAACTATTAATAGTAAGATTAGGTTGAATGAACGTACAGTACATGTTTAGGTACTGAATTGCGATATTTCAGAGTATGATGAAAATAACAAGATATCATATCAACTACCGTAAATTTGCATAAGAATGTCGAAAGGAGCTTAAACCCGAGACGTGACACTTTTCCTATATACAATACCTCCAGCAGTGGTTTCAAATTTTATCCTATAATTAGCACTTAATATATTTAAAATATTCTCTAACCCTAAAGTACACATTCTCATGGGGAAAGACTTTAGATGGGTTTTCACCGTGTCCGCGTTGATTTTGTCAGGGCTGTCCAGTGTCATCCCACAATCAAAATCCATCAGCAACGCAGGTATTGAATCGAGTCTGAACTTCAAAAGAGGATCCCCAAGTCAACATGTATAGCACAGGGTGACCAATTAATGTAGTAATTATTGATATTCTCTAAAGTTGCTGTTTCTAAAATAAGTATTGCTTATAGTAAGCAGCTTAGTGTCAATTAAAGATAACTGAAATGGACAGTAGTGGTGAGAATCTTCATAGTTATGAACCCAGCATAACTTAACTCAATGAAGAAGTTATCTTCGTTATGTTTGATGTATGGTGTGTAAATAATACACATTAGGGCTATATACTTTAATTATTCAAAGATGGCTTTTCTTGCTGAACACATTTTAAAGGGTCCCTTCTGAGGCCCCTGTAACTTAAAGTTGCAACCAAGGCCACGCTGGACAAAGTGCAGTTCTGTGCAGTGTTTGTTCCTGCGGGAGTTATGAATTTAGTTTGCTCTACAATGGAATATAATCTGTTTGAAACCTTTTGGGATGAATAGAGAGAGTGGAAAGTTCTTGGATATGATCCTGAATGATCTCTCTTGACTTTCAAGTGAATCACAGTATTATAATGGTCTTATTTTGATTGTTATAAAGCATTCTACGGCGCAAAAGGTGCCTTTAAAAGCTGCTGTAACAAAGCAAAAGACAGACAGAATGCAGACGAATAATGGGTTTCTTCAAAATTTGCGAGAGATTTGTACAGTAAAAGGAGGAACTGCACAAAGAACACCATCGTTTTATATCTGCATTCAAAATTTGAATACCTGCACTGTATTTGAACATGATAGGAACTGGTGGAGATTCCATTCAACTTGCTCACTCACTTTGATCCTCACTCTCTGGTTATTATTCACAGTTTCAGAAGCAAAAGGGGATGGCATATGAGCCTACTTGGATTTTACGAGGAAGGATCAAAGTGAATTTATTTATTTATATACCGCCCAATAACTGATATTCACTGTACGCCTTACGTAATCTAAAAAATAGCTCATAATACTGATTGACTTACAAGTCTATTTAATTACGTCCGTTTGTGGCCAGTTGGACGTAATAGTACGGTTCCAACATGCAGCCTAGTCTGCGACTCTTGAGTAATCAAATACTGACTGTGAGGCAAATATTTGGTCAGGACAAGAACCGGGTTCTGGTAGAGAGCGAGTAACTTGCAAATGAAGAGACTTAGAAGGGGGATGGGTGAGTGGATGTGTAGAAGGGAAGGGTTTCTTCATCTGACATTGCATTCCTGTCGAAGTGTGGTCTGGTTCGTTGGATGAGCATTGAACTCTCTTGGTTTAAATTGGCCTCTTTCTACCCAAGGCGGGATCTATCGGAATCCGTCTTGTCGACCTGCTTTGAATTCCTCTCAAGAAAATGCTGCCCTGGGAGCGTCCCTTGGTAATGCGCGAAATTCAATACATTCAATCGTGTCCTATTCTGAAGACGTGTGCGGGGGCTTCTATTATTTTTTTTTTGCCCTTCTTCCAATAGTATTAAGCCGATGAATTTTCCTTTTCAGACATTATCTTAAATTTCCGCACAACATTCGTCAGTAAGAAAGGAGAGGTGGTGTCTCATTCTAAGACCATCGCTCTCAATTACCTCAAAGGTTGGTTCATACTGGACCTTTTGGCCGCACTGCCCTTTGATCTTCTATACGCCTCCGATGTCTATAGCGGGGTAAGTTTGCTATGGCATTTTCTTAATCATTTTCTTCGTCAAGCCTTAATGAGATGTAGGGGGGGGGAGTAAAAAAATGAAAATTGAAGATCGCAGAGATATTTTCTCATCCTTCTTCCTTCATTTTCGTGGTTTACGCTTCACAAGTCTAGCTTCCAAAGTTGCATCAAACATATTCCATTTTCATTAAGTAATTATGAGCTGTCCCAGGGAGGATATCTAAAACTTGCAGATTATATTCATTACTTTGAGTCTATCACATATCAAAAAAGGTATGCATATTTATGATTAATTGAATGTAGTAGGTCAATATGGATACACCAGGAGGAACGCATTATGAAAATTATACCCTTTTATTTATTTATCACGAGCTAACCATCCCTTACTATGCGAAAAAAAATCGTTAAGTAGCACTATGAACACTTGATTTGGAACAAATTCTGTAGTTCTTCCTGGTAGTTGGTGTCAATAAAAAAAGGACAGTCATATGACCTCTCATATTTTTTGTCATAGGCCTACGCACAGTTTGACTTTGAAATGATGGGCACGGGTTAAATGTATGTAATGTGGTACTATTTCTTGATCTATTTCAGTCTATGGCAGAAATACACTTGTTGAAACTGACTCGGTTGCTTCGCCTGGCGCGGCTTCTTCAGAAGATGGACCGATACTCACAGTACAGCGCCATGATCCTGACTCTCCTTATGCTCTTCTTCTCCCTGACAGCACACTGGATGGCTTGCATCTGGTACGTCATTGCAGAGAAAGAGATTAAGAGTGAAAGGGCAGCTGCTGGAACGTCTCTGGGTACGCTGGAAATCATCCGATCTCTTTTCCCTTTTTCGTCATACGCGTGTGCTGCTGTATCACATATTTTTAAAATGCTTAGTTGCGTTAGGACAAGTAATGCTCTGTTTACTTTCAGCGGCAGGTTGATAGTGTTGGTGTGGGAAATTTTTTGTTTTTACATATTTGCATGTGTGATTATGGGATATTTATAGTGAGTGAGATATGCAAGTCATTTGACTCGACGCCACTACATTCCTTGATGATGCAAGAGATTTATGACGAGATATATCATTGATAATGCTAAGAAAATTATTAATGGCGAGTTGTACATCATTGTAAATCACTGGATTATAAAATGCAAATTATTGTGAGGCCAAATAATTATGATTCGTCACTGAATTTATTTGGATGTTTTTGTTGGTGATGCAAGCCGTTCAAGATGTTTATGATCATTCAAGATTTCTTAAAGCTCAAGGCAGGTTTATTGTCAATATTGTAGAAAATAATGTATAAACCATAGGTTTAGGGATTTCTGATTTAGGGTTCAGCTCGTATCCGAATTGGTTGAAAAAGAGTGGATATCAGATCTGAGCTACATAAACTCGCGTAATTATAGCGTTTTAATAATTTATTCTGTAACCCTGTAATGCCCCTTGGGTCATATCTGGCACACCATTTGGTGCAATTTGGCACTTACAAGAAATATAAAAATTGCAAAAGTTGCAAAAATTGCACTGAATGGTGTGCCAGATATGGCCCAGTGGGAATTACTTAGATTAGTGGGAATTGCAGGGTTAAATGCTAGGTATGAGTAATTTTTAGACAATGCTCGCACCTGATTAATCATTCGGCCTATTTTCACTAATAAGGGCATCCATATTCTAGCTTGTATTAAGCGATACGCCAAAACTTATAGGCCTACTGCTGGTAGCAAACAGTAAAGACCCACTACTTAACCGTTCAAATATTGTAATCCGAATGCACTTATTACAGGTAACTTAGCGACAAACCTAAGAATTATGGAAGGATGCCAGGATCGTTTCCATCATGTTCCTCAACCACTTTTAATGTAGGTTTTGCTAATAATATCAGAAGAAAAGTGAAACTCAGTGTTTCCTAACAATAGCCATGAGTTATGAAATTCCAGCTCTGAAAATAGCATTTTCCAATGATTTCAA
This sequence comes from Catajapyx aquilonaris, assembly GCA_000934665.2. NCBI lineage: Eukaryota > Metazoa > Arthropoda > Diplura > Dicellurata > Japygidae > Catajapyx > Catajapyx aquilonaris. Next base: position 33,002 of record JYFJ02003358.1, on the reverse strand, counting down.
ATATCAAAGGGCTGCTGCTGGATATTTATGCCTGGAATACGCAGAATTTTTCTTTTCTTCTTTATTGCTATTTTCAAGCCTGTCAGTGTAACAACTCAATCATTGAATCACGGAGTTTCATTTTTTAAATCCTTATATTATTAGGAACAACTCCCACATAAATATGTTGAGGAACATAACAAAATGGCCCTTGGTAACTTTTGGAATATCGTGGCACAACAAAAACAATGTGCCAATAAATTAACTTCAATATAAAATGTATCTGACAGTATGTCCTTTGAAAAATCAGTTAACAAACTTGGGCTCTGTCATCTTGATGATAAGTTTATTAATACTGATACTTTTTAAATTCACTGCAACGCTTTCAAAGATGTTCTTGTGTACTGTATGTCCATTGGTGGTGATAATTTTGCTAATTATGAAATTTATTTACAGGATGGCTTGTGTTACTAGCCGAGAAGTTACAAATTCCACCCACGAATGTAAGTAGGTCGGAGTCATACTTGACTGCACTCTACTTCACCTGTACAAGCCTTACCAGCGTTGGATTTGGTAACGTCTCTGCCAACACCATACCTGAAAAAATATTCAGCATTTGCGCCATGCTCATTGGGGGTAAGGAGTATAACTGGTATTTCTATCAATTCAGGAATGTTTCGCAAAGGTTCCCAACATGCTACTATACCCATGATGGTTGCTTCCAACCTGCCATTTCTCTTTTCATGGTTGCCGGACCAACCAATCCATAGCTTTTCCATTGAACTTGGGATTTGTACAGTGCACCATAGAGTATACTGTTCCTTATACTGATGTCCAATTATATTCCTGGCATGAACTTCGCTTCTTTTGACTTCCAGTCCTAGCCAGCTTTTAGGGACAAAAGTGGACATCTTTCCTCAGGCAATTTTGTTCCCTGTATTTCTCCTCGAGATGCTATGATATTGATTTCGCTTGTCAATAGACCACGATTCGTTCCCGACTTCACGGAAAATAGGAAACGTAAAGAATAAAATTGACCTGTATCAGGTGACCGCTACCAGAGAGCAAACAACCTATACTGTAGTAGTCCTACTTCAAACTACAAATCATCTCTTTTTCCGATCACCTTCAAGGACTCCAATCATAACTGCTGTGGAACTAGGCTAGTTATATTTCATCATAACTGCCAATACTTTGACATTTGCCATAGAAATAAACTTCTCGAGGAAAATGTAAAAGGTTATTTTTCTGTAAGGTGCTAATGCCTTTAGGCTGTTAATGGTGAACATTAATTATTGCTTTTTCTAAACTCTGTTGCGACAGGCTATTTTGATCTCAATAGAAGCGATTTTGATGAAAAGTAGCTTCGTAATTAGCTCTTTCTGGTAGTCCCCCTGAAGACGGGAGCATCGGTTCCATAATCGATACTGAGTCGTAATAATTTGGACTGTTTCGCCGAAGAGACGACTTGAGGCTAAAGAGCTAATCCCCACCTGATGCAATTTTCGCAGAGTAATAATTTAATTATTGGCAGTGAGGAAAAGGGAGCTCGAACCTTATTCCTGCGAGAAATGTTCCCAACTCTCATTTTGCACGGCCTTTTGCAAGTCTCCCAAGTCTGTTGAGTCGACTGCGAAGCTTTTGTAATTAAGGATCCTTGCAAGTGGCTCCCAATCTAAATTTTCCCTTTCGGCTTCTCCGACCTCCCTATGTTTCTTTTCTTCCTCAACTCATTAGGTGAGATTGGAAGCACCCTACTGTTTCCTTCTACTTCCATAGCAGAAACGTGGGTGGAAAAATAACACTTTTATTCAGCTTGCAAGTGACAGTGACTTTCGTAATAGCTATAAAAAGTAGGTTAAGACCTTCAGGAACTGAAAAGTTTTTGAAATAACTATTGTTACTTCCTTAATATTTCACCCATTTCACTCCTATAGCTCTGATGCACGCTGCAGTTTTTGGAAATGTAACTGCCATAATTCAAAGGATGTACTCGAGAAGATCTCTGTATCAGAGCAAATGGAGAGATTTGAAGGACTTTTTGTCCTTGCACCAAGTTCCAAAAGAGCTCAAGCAACGCATGCAGGACTATTTCCAGACTATGTGGTCTCTAAATCACGGAATTGACATACACGAGGTACGTGCCCATTTGCAGAATTCTGTAGCGACTATACGAAATTGCGAGTTCAAACCTAACACAATCACATCTTGACTTGCAGACTCTGAAGGAGTTCCCGGAAGAGTTGAGAGGAGATGTGTCGATGCACCTCCATCGAGAGATACTTCAACTGCCAATCTTTGAGCCAGCTCCTCAAGGATGCCTCAAGCTGTTGTCCCTTCACATCCGTTCCAATTTCTGCGCTCCCGGAGAGTTCTTGGTGCATAAAGGGGATGCGCTGCAATATATCTACTACTTGTGCAATGGCTCTATGGAGGTCATGCAAAATGGCATGGTTGTGGCCATTTTGGGTAAGTTGCCCTTTTTCTGGATTCTGGACACTGTTTTTTTCTCAGGATCTCACTGTAGCGTACATGTTGCAGTCTTATCATGGTTTCACGTAACCGAATGTATTGCAGGAAAGGGTGACCTGGTAGGCTGTGACATAACAATTCAACTTGCTCAGGGCGGAACAGAAGTGCTCGTGAAGTCCAGCTGTGATGTGAAAGCCCTAACCTACTGTGACATCAAGTGCATTCACATACCTGGACTGATCGAAGTGCTTCGGTTGTACAGTGAGTTCCAGCAAGAGTTCGCCAATGACATCCAGCATGACCTGACCTACAATTTGCGAGAAGGTTACGAGGCCGAGCAGGAGTCAGACGCCAACGGAGGACCCTCGTTGACACTACCATCAATCAGCGAAGACGACGAGAACCTGGCTGAAGACGGCGAACAGTCTCCAGTTTCGCCGGCGTCAAGGTCACCCTTCCGACACAAGTTTGCTTCCAGGTCAAGATTGACCTTCCTTTTGGAGAGCATTTTAAATATAACTTGCTTATGCTCTTTAAATGTTTTAGCATTAGTACGTAGTTTGGCTGGTCAAATCAAGTCCTTGTTTGCATAATTAACAATGCTCTTATATATTTCCAGATTTGACGAGTTCCGCAGTTGTGACCTGACTGGAGTAAGATTTGGGAGAGATCGCGGTCGTGGAGGCCGAGACAGAGGCCATCCAAACCACAGGTCTGGGTCCTTGGAAGGACTGAATCTGGAACTTCAGGGAGTTGACCAAGCCAAGAATAGCGTCGAGCGACTGGATACTCACGTCTCTACCCTCCACAATGATGTAGCAAACCTCAGCATTGAGGCAAGTTAACTAATTAGCTCATTATGGTGGCTTTCTGAGTTCACTGGAGTGCAATGAGATAACTTTGTTTCTTATAGGTTAGACAAGCTCTCCAGCTGTTGCAGGGCTTGTCCAACAGCACCAGCAACTTGGCACCAAGCCTGGGCCGTACTCCAAGCACCTCTCCCTGCCCTGGACAACCCCACTGTTGCCATCGGGGTACTCAGACATCATACCCGGTGGACAACTACGAAGAATGGGCAATGAGTCACCAAGAGCGAGTTTTGCAACTGCTGAGTATCCCAGCGGAAGTCCTGCAAAACGTGGCTAACCACCAGGAGGAGGTAGAAGAAGATGGCATTTTCAGGAACAGTCGGCCATCTTCTCCAGAGGAAAGCTTGTGGGCTGCATCGGCGTCTGCGCAACCGCAGAGGCAGAGATATAGTGCTGGGGATGCTTTGTGTGATGTGGAAATGATGACTTTAGTAAGGTCGCCTTCTACAGGGTCCCTGCAGGTACCTATGTCTTTCACGGGGAAGGATGGCACCCAGTGCTGAGAATGTGAAGCGCATATACTCACTGTCAGCATGCGATGACTCATTTTGTAGCCGAAATTATGCCTACATCTGCTCTGTGGGAAGTATTGGATCAGTATTTTAAAATGTGGAAAGTCGATCCTCAGAAGCAGTCAATCAAAATGAAATGCATCTATGTCAACACCTCTTAAAAATGAATTGCATAAATTTATACTGGAATGGCGGAATTTTAAAAGTTTCAAATACTGTTTCCATTGGAATTGAATCAATACGTATGTTTAGGAGAAAACTCGTTTCATATTCAACTTCACACTTTAACGTACAGTAGAGACTTCACGTAATATCCGATTAGAAGGGAGGCAATTTTCAATTTGAATAATTTGTCATTTATGAACACAAAGATGCCACAGAGATAACATTCATAGGCATAGATTTTATGACTCGTCACTGTCTACACTGTTCAGAATCTCATACCAATCCTACTTTTGTATTATAAGTGATGGTTAGATCGCTGATAGATTTTATACTACATTTCACTCTGTACAGTGTTTCCAATCATTTCAAAACACAATGTGCACATTTCCTCGTGTGCGATTATTAGGCCGCATCTCACAGCATGTAGTATTTAGCGATTGAAGCCTTGCAATGTGGAGAGTTTTCTTTCCCACTGTCCAACACTAGAGAGTAGTGTAAGAGTGTGAGTGCTTGTGTGTCCAAGGATGCTGAGAGTATTTATTTTGTTACAAGATGACGGCCATTCGTCTTCTTCACATGGAAAAGTCTACTGGAGAGTGAGAACGATAATCTATTTTGTCGCCTTCATCAAAAAAATGCGGGCTTTATTCTTCCAGACTTTTCTTCCTTGGACAGTTATGTACCTGGTTTTTATAGGCAAAATGTAAATAAAAATAGGAAGCAACTTCTGAGTAACTATGTTGTCCTGCCTTTTCTCTTTCATGATTTCGAGCACCGAGCAACAAAGTGGTAACCTGTGTAACCTGCAATCTGACCATTACACACTCTCCTTGTTATATGCTGTGATTATATATACCTACTGAATAATTATACTGTACTGCATATTAGCATATACCCCAAATGTCAATGTCACTCTGTCAGTGTGAACGAGATATACGTGGGCGGATTTATCATGTAATACAACATCCTCTTTATTGATACACTAACTGTCAGTTAAATCGACATTTCTCTACCAAGCGGAAGTGTCACCGAATAAAAAAATTGATATGCCTTGTAGCATGTGGAACACAATGATAAGATCAACTCGTCTGCCACAATCTTATTCGTATAGGAGCAAATCACATACGCTCACTTGGAACATTATATTCCAAGGGAAGAGTTCGCAATGAATTATTCAGAAAGGTTCAAAATTATTGCGCTTATTTGTTTCATAGCAGTGCCATCTGCCTTCACCTCACCAAGTCGTGGATGTGTGGAAGAGGTAAGCTGAATATATTATTGTAATGGATACACACAATTAACTCACTTGTTGCTTCAGGAAAATGGAGATTGTTGTGATGGTTACACCAAGGAGCTCGGATCTTGTGTACCAGTGTGCCATCCAGATTGCATTAACGCAACATGTGTAGCCCCTAATATCTGCATCGCTTTAGAAAGTAAATACACATTTTGATATTTCGGTATACGCACTATATGCCCGCCTTATCTTTATAATCACAATCACCTCCTAAATCTTGTCCACAGGTGAGTCAGAAGAAGGTTTTTTGGATGAATTAATATCGGAATCGGATGATAATAACATGCTAGTTCGGAAAAAACGAAGATCTTATCCAGATTATTCGTACCCGTACCCATATAACCTGTACTCCTCTTCAGAGAGCATTGAGAGCGGCTCACAGGAAAGTAAGTAGCCAATAATAAGTTCGCTTTTATAATACCTGGCAGTCAACAGCACTTTGCACTTTCAGTCGGTAACAATGGAGATTGCCCCAGCAATTATCGGTATTTAGATGGTATAGGATGCTACCATTTTAGTGAGGACAGAGAGACCTGGGATGCAGCAAAACTCAGCTGTCGTGAAATAGGAGGTTACTTGGCTGAAATTGACAATGAAGAAGAAAATGAGGCCGTTAAAAGGATTATTTCTACAGGTATGAACTCGAAATTTTACTCTTGCCATATAATTATAACAAACTTTCTGATATTATAGAGAATGCGAACCACCATTATCTTGGAGCCACTGATCGCGTTACTGAAGGAACATGGATTTGGGATCACTCGGGAAATAATATGGAATTTTCGAACTGGGGCTACGGTGAACCCAATAATTACAACTGGAATCAACACTGCCTCGCTATTTCCGGTTATAGTGACTTTGATTTTAGATGGGATGATTTTTACTGCGATGACAATTTGAACTACGTGTGCGAAACTGATATGAGATTGCATTCAGGTGAATATGGGTTTTCACACACATTTAACTGAGGGTATAATCATTACAATTTTTGTGTAGAACCACCCCGGGAAAATGAGGAATGTCCACCACCATTCTTTAACATTGAAAGTACTGGCTGTCACTTTGTGAGCAATAGCGAAAAAGAGATTGACTGGTTTTCTGCCAAAAAGCAATGCCAGAAGATGGGAGGATACTTATCAACAATGGATTCTGAAGCAGAGGTGACAGCAGTAGCAGCCTACATCGAAAAGAGTAGGCAAAATATAACGTTTTTTCGTTACTGATTATTATTGTTTCAAGTGCGGAAAATGTGAATGTCAATAATATTTAGCAAATCCTGGCCGCGACTATTACATTGGAGCAAACGATATCCAAGATGAATCCCACTGGAGATGGGTAGAAAAGGGACAGGATGTTCGTTACGCAAAATGGGGGTACGACGAACCAAACGACGCTGGTAATGAAGACTGTGTCGTGCTCAAAGGCGAAGGATACAACAGAGGGAGATGGAACGATGATGAATGCCGCAACAAATTTGGCTATATCTGCGAAACAAACGTCCGTCAACCAGCACGCCACAGACGTAATGTTACTTTCATATCATAATAAACAGAGCTCTGCATGTGGTGCATAAATGTACGAAAACTAATGTTCATTTTTTAAAATCTATTTAGCTGGAAGTGTTTTGCATTGTCCTGAAGGATACAAGCTACTAGGAGATAGTTGCTACATGATTGAGAAATATTCTGGCTACGAAGATTGGAACAGTGCCAGTGCGCGGTGCAGATTTTCAAGCGGATACCTTGTGGAAATTGATTCCTATAATGAATTTGAAGCAATCAAGTCATACCTTGAAAGCGGTTAGTTCTTCTCATTACTCTCCTCCACGTTGATGTTTCACTATAGGAACGATCCTGCATGTGTATAAGGTTTATGAATATAATTATTATTTTGCCTAATATTGTTTCATTTGGGCTACTATACGTTTAAAAAAACTAAATTAGAGTAAAATCTTATTGAGAATCTTTATAAGCTACATTAGCTTCTATATTATAAAATAATATAACTTGCTTTAAAAATTTTAAATATTTTACCATAGATTATACCCGTGTTTCTTACTACACTGGGGGAGTAAGCGAAGTGGACACAGAAGATTTACGTTGGACTTGGAGCAACAGTGGCAAACCAATGACACCATTAGGAAAGTTCAGAGACACGACGTCCGACATGGGCAGGTGCATGGCCCTCACGTATGAAGACGGATGGTACTGGGATGCTGTCTTATGCTCCCAAAGTATGTCATGCATATGCGAGACGGATCCAATCGTGAGTGAAGCTGTACCAGAGCCATCAGAAACAGGTATAAGACTTCAATGGCCCCAAAGAGAAGTTTACAACTTATATGCGAATAATAATAATAATAATAATAATAATAATAATAATAATAATAATAATAATAATAATAATAATAATAATAATAATAACTATTAACCATAGGAAGCGACAGATGCTACCCATCTTACACGCAACTGGGCTCAAACTGTTATTACATAAGTGACTCAGTGGCTAACTGGTGGACGGCCACAGAAAAATGTCGCCATTTGTCGGATGGACATTTGGTCAGTGTGGAATCTCCAAGAGGAAACGAAGATATCAGGCAATATCTTCTGAAACGTCACGGTAAGAATATTGCCAATGTAAATCCTGTTTGTTGATGAGGTGGCCACAATGTCAGAAAACTCCTCCATTGCCTCTGGATCCTTTACAGGTGGAGAGGAAGTTGTCTATTGGATGGGTGCGTACGATATGGGTCATGAAGGGCGCTGGTACTGGGATTACCACAGGAAGCCCATTCAATTCGAAGACTGGCAGCCTGGTGAGCCCAATAATCATTCTGGGAGGCAACATTGTGCTGCTTTTAGCAACAAGTGGCACATACGGTTCCACTGGGACGATGTCGAGTGCGAAGACGAAAACTTCTTCATATGTGAGACACCTGCCTTGGACTAAAAGCAATTTCCGTATACGTCTTGAAAGCAAATAACAATATGAAAAAATATATCGCTCCAAAACAACCCATTAATTTTTCAGACATTTCCGTATGCCATTTCGACTTTCCAGCAAAATGTACTGTGTTAAGCGCAATAAAGATATAATATGCAGCAATTAAATTTGAAGTTAATAGTTGCCTTTATTTTCGAAAGCCTACAAGAAATGTGATTCTGACTCTTTTACAGTATTAACTTGCTAAAAAGTATCTCTTCCATGTTCATGTTGGCATGCCACAGTTTATTATGCTCAAAACGTAAGGATACACGTTGTAAAAAGTAAGTACCGGTACCAAACTTTATAAAGTTGGAACTTGGAAGTAACCAATCAGGATTTCATATACATCCGCAAGGTTTCTGCTACTGTGTGATATTTGATAAGTTACATTGAGCTACGGAAGCACCCGTTTCACCGATTATGGCACCGGTAGTACAATATCAATCAGTAGTCTCTGATAAGTGACAGTGGAATACAATGAGTTTGTGTGCAATACTCTGACTCTTGCCATCATAAGGAGTGAAAAGTTGTGTAACATGTTTTTCTCCGAGAAATATCTGCTGCTAATCCCTCTGCTTGTTGTTTCTGTGGCCAAAGCTACACCTCTGAATGAACCTAGCGTTTGTGAACAGTTGGTGAGTAGCCTACATGACCTACACTAGAATAAATATTATGAAGTGTTCAATTATTGGAAGTTTGCTCGATTGATTTTTACTGCATCAGATAATAATATAGCATAACGTAAGCACGTTGTGCATAGTGACGCTGTTAGGTTATCTTCGTCAATGCAACAAACCTATTTCATCATCTTCATCATAATGACAACGTATTATCTTACCCTGTGTATTTTTGACATTTTGTGGTGGTAAGCTCAAAATCGCTTGTTTTGAAATAGGGCCAAGAAGTATGCTGCGAAGGATATGTGAGGAGCCCTGATGGAAAAGCTTGCATTGCAATCTCGGAATTGCAAGGGTCACGTAAGTCATAACGGTACTGTTAAAAAATAGAATAAACAATCGTATTTTTTTAAACTTTTCAGCAAGAGAACTGGCAAGTGAGAGAAGAGTGCGAAAGAAGCGCAATGTCCACGAGGAAAGGGACATGCCCTATAGATACATTCCGGAATCAGTAGAAGCCATGAATAACAATGATGATTACATACCAGAATCTATTGAAAGATCAGAACATGGAAGACCTGAATCTACTGAAAACAACAATTACTATTTTTCGGAGCCGAACGAACACGATTATGTGCCTGAATCTTTGGAAATCAACAATTACGTTCCAGAATCTTCAGAAAATATGAACATTATCCCCGAGTCGTTAGAATACGAAGGTATATTAAAATAAATATTGCGACATTTTTCATAGACATGAATGTAGCCCGGAGATATTCACAGGGCCAGGTTTTGCAGAACCGAGCAGGTCATCTGAATTTTACAGCGACAGTGATACTCGTGAAGTCTATAACTTTGCTTCGGGTGAATCTGGTTCAAGAACTGGAAACATGGCAGTTAATAATCCTGACATCATTAGCTACAGCTATGAAAATGCTCTTGACTCTCCTAGTAATGCGCATCCACGAGGTAGGCAATTATTTTTTTCTCATTACGAAACAGATCCTCCAAAGTACCTATACTAACAACTTCGCTATAATATTCTGAATTTTAGCACCAGAAGTGGCTGGATTTGAGAGTGGGATCTGTCCAGATGAATTCATAGAATTGCGAGGAATTGGGTGCTACTTTTTAAGCAATGAAAAAGACTCATTTTCCTCCGCATCCCAGGATTGCGAAAGCAAAGGGGGATATTTAGCAGAAGTAAACAATTCCGAAGAGGATAAAGCCATTCAAACACTGATTTTTGAAGGTATTCTGCCTCGTTACATTATTGTAAGTTGTGTTAGCTACATGCACAGTATTAACAGTGTTACAAATCAAATTCCAGTCAATAATGACCATCATTACCTTGGTGGCACCGATATAATCGACGAAGGCAGATGGATATGGGAATATTCCAAAGAGCCCATAATTTACGAAAACTGGTTCAGACACGAACCAAACAATTTCTTTAATCAAGATTGCTTAGTACTTTCCAGTCTGGGCACCAATTATTTTGCCTGGTATGATGTATCCTGCAATCGTAACTTGCATTATGTGTGCGAAACCGACCAGAGGAAGGAAGTTACTTTCACCCACATCCCAGGTATAGGTATCTTCCAGTTTGGTTTTTGTTTATCGATATTTATTTGTATTAATTTTTTTAGAGATTGAACATGCTGGAATCGAATGGAAGTGTCCAGAGGGATTTATCGAGGCTGGCTGCGGGAGCTGCTATAGAATAGTTAAGGATGCAATGACCTGGTCTCAAGCAGACACCAACTGCGCGTCGATGAAAGCTTACTTGGCTATTCTAGACTCAGTAGAGGAGAATGACGCTCTTGCAAATATATTGAGAGTACATGGTAATATGGGTAGCCTACTTATGATTTGCTTTTATGTACCATAGAGAAGAATGTAACAAAATTCTTTTTCTTTTTTTGGTTAGGTATGAGCGAAGCTTTGGTAGGAAGCAGTAATGTCCACGACCTAACATGCGCATACCTGAACGATAACGGAAGTGTAATACGGGAAGTGGCAGCCTGCCATGCTTTAAGATATTCAGTTTGCGAAACTGATGAGCGGGTGTCTCAAGTAAGCTTGTTTTAAAACTTTCTATACGTGACACCAGGATTTAGAATAAATTTCATATTGTCTCTTTTCTTTCTTTGGTAATAGCCCCTCTAAACACTTTCATACGAGATCTGATGACGACGAGTGTCTTTTCCTGCATGGTGGATGATTATTACACCAGTCTGTATCATCTTGGTATCATCGAGAAAAATAAAAGTACTATAATGTGGTTATTTTCAAAAGCACATGTTAATGCTTTTTCGCTTTAAAATTCCATTGTAGTAACCCTGAAGATTTGCTTGCCAGGTGAAGTTGTCTTTTCAATAGTCATTATGGAGAATGTGGATAGCATAAAATTATTACACCTGTCACTGAAAAAACCGCACTGTAGCAGAATGTAATATAATTCAGTGTTGTTTTGTAACAATAATTAATGCGGGACGAGAAGGAACTGGAGATTTCCTGCATAGTTGCAAAAAGAATTAAAATGTCGTTTTGTATTCCAGATAATTTTAAAGATGTGTCCAGGATGTGTCTTATTGCGTTGGTTGTTTGGCAATTACAACTGTGGTAACTTGCCCTTTTATCCAATCACCAATGATGATTCAATATGTTACTATGGTAACTACCAAACAACCACTGTAATCTTGGAGTAGGGCCTAGACAAACTATACGCAATTAATGAACACAAACGTGCTAATGTTACGTAAACAACGCATATCGTGAAACAACAGCAGCATGCTGTTTAGACTCACCCACAAATTGAGAGAAGTTGAATCTTGAGGTGACAAACTGGTTTTCTGCACCTCATCACATTTGACATTTGCCGCACTTGCCACCATGAACCGAAGTAAAATGGATGTCGATCTCCTTCTCCGTAGGATGTCGTAAGTTTACCGTAATTTTCCAACCTTCCTTCTCTTTAGAGTTCGAAATCCTTTCGTATCGCGCGCGCTTCCACCTGCTGGACAAACTACGAATCGCAGTTAAGTTTTTATAACTAAAAAGTTATTAATTTCCACTTCATATACAGGATTTATACTATTACTCAATTGTAAGTGGCTAGTTTTTAAATTAAAATAAGTAAATCAGGCCAGCCGGAACGGAATTCTGTGACGTCACTTGCAGCAATGGCGGCGACCTGGGTCGGATCACGGGTCGGATTATAAAATCTGCTTCTTCGTCTTAAAATGCGTCAAGGAGAGCGGGAGAGAGCGACGACTGTTGTCCCACAGGTCCCACAGGCAACGTAGAATCCATCCTTAAAACATCCACGTACAGACAAAGCCATGACACGACACGTGTAAGTAGTTTTAGAGGAACCAAAGTGAAATCATTTTATTTTCATTGACCTGTTGTGCAACTTGAAGGCAATTACTAATGCAAAACAAGGCATGGCCAAAGCTGCTTTACAGTCTCAGGATGAATGTCATAACTGGCACCATGTTTGCTTGCGGTACTATTACAGAGGGGTGTGAATTTATAGCATTGGAAGATTATCTACAGCTGGGAACCATTGTTGTCCAACATGTTTCTGTCTAGTTCAGCAATGGTTTCTGGTTGCAAATAGTATTGTCACTGCCAGGACAGGTTACATCATGCAGATATGAGAATAGATCCTTACACATTATACACTGCACCAGTTTAGTGTTCACAACAATTGGTAACAACGTTCCATTTGGTCATGTAGTTATGCTTCGATTGTTCTTATGGCTTTGCTTTGCAGGAATAAAAGAAGTGGCAGCAGAGGAGGGCGGCAGAGCAGTGCTGGAGTTTCAGCTTCAGAAAGAGAAGGTAGCGAGGGGATAGTATCACCAAGGCAGGACTATGAGACTTCTGTGCGGCAACTTGAGATGTATTATGGCATAAGTAAGTACTTTTTTTGTTGAAGTTACCAATTATTACAAAATGCAGGGCAATTGATAATTACTGCTTGCTAAACTGATCTGGGGACAAATATTATACTTACGCAAAATCATGACTCTCTTTGGGTTAATCGACTCATGACTACATCCTCAGGGTGTCAGGACTGATTATATTATAGAGAGAATGAAATGTCATAATATCCGATAATATCCTCACATTAATAAATTGTAACAGTTGTAGTAGCACAGGAAAATCATTGCTATTTTAGGCATTATTATTGTAAAGTGAGAATTTTCAATGCAACATGGACCTACTGCATTTATGTTTACATAGGTGGGCCTGTCATGTTATAAAGCAAAATGGCCGCTTTTTGAGTTATGTCATTTTGGTTCCATTACTGAGCCAACCACATATTGCTTTCACTTGCCAAAAATTTTCAAACTAGAACCAATTAGAATAATTTTGCCACAAACATTCGCATCATACCTAAGTCTGAGAGGATGGGTCGAGATGGGTTCACTTTTTTAAACACCAAGTAGCATATAGATCAGTTTTTTTTTTTTGTTTTCCTTTGTCAAATTTTTGGTAATAGAAATGTAATTTTTTATTATATTGCAGTGAAGAGGCAGATCCTCAACTACCAAAGCCCTACTACTGGTCTTTTCCCAATTGTTTCATCAGAGACTCAGATTGGTAGTGTGAGGGATAGCATCTATTGTGCAGCTTCACTCTGGGCTCTCTGCCAGTCATTCAGGTAATTCTTACTGTAAATGAAGTGAAACCTGGGTATTACCAAAATTTTTCCATTAAAGAACTTTTATTTGGTCCGGCTGAAGGAATTTCCATGCATTTCTGTCACATAACAAAAACTTACCAAAGATATTGATTTTGCTATTATAAAGACTTGATTGTTTTACGATGGGTGCCCAGAAAGTAAGGTAAAACATTTTTAAAAAAAAATCTTGGAAAGTTTCAGTTAGATGCACACAACTTACACATATTGAATATATGGCTAATGTCATTTTTCAATGTAATCCTCAAGTCAGTACAAGCACATTTACCACCGTTACACCAGGTATTCTATACTCCCCGCCTACAATTTCAGGTCAAGCGCAAGTAGCCAGGTCATGACCTCTAATTTTACCTCGTCACTGGACAACTCTCTTCCCAACAGGTGACCTTTCAGGGGACCAAGTGTAGACTGTTGCCATGAATTTCTTCGCAGAAGACCTGGTCTGGACATTTTTGGCTGGAGAGAAGAAGGATAATTAAAAACCACCATGGTCTCTAGTGTGACATTGTGCATCCAAAGAATGGGTCCTTCGCACATGTGCTAAATCTTGGACCCCTCTCACTTTTTGGCCCCCTGAAACGTCACCTGTCAGGAAGATGATTTGCCACTGCTGAGGAGGTGAAATTAGAGGGCATCGCCTGGCTACTTGCGCTTGACCCGAAATTCTAGACAGGGGGTATAGAAGACTTGGTGGAACAAGTGCTTGTACCAACTCGATGATCACATTGAATAATGACATTAAGATTAACCACATCTTCAATATGTGTGAGTTGTATGTATCTGTCATTAAAACTTTACAAGATAAAAAATGTTTTACCTTACTTTCTGGACCCCCCTCGTAATAGACATGAGCCATGGGCTAAATATTTTAAACACTAAGAGTAAGGTTATTTGTATAAATAAGCTTAATTACACTGTATACGTATAACATTTTGATTGGATGTTCGGATTTTTAAATTCCTTAAGGCGCATGGATGATGATCGTGGGCGGTCCTACATCCTGGGCCAGTCAGCTGTCAAGACAATGCGGGGTATTCTTGAATGCTGGTTACGACAGGCTTCACGAGTGGAGGCTTTCAAAAAGAACCAATGTGCTCAAAACTCCCTGCACTGCAAGTTCCACTTGGTGACAGGTGACACTGTACTGCAAGACCATGAGCACCATCACTTGCAGATAGACATTGTCTCTCTCTGGCTGTTGTTCCTAGTGCAGATGATATCATCTGATCTACAAATCATATATACCAGAGATGAAATTGCTTTTGTGCAGAATCTGGTTTATTATGTAGAGAGAGCATATCGCACACCAGATTATGGAATGTGGGGAAGAGGTTCCAAATACAATGATGGCAGCCCTGAAATACATGCATCAAGCATTGGTATGGCAAAAGCTGCATTAGAAGCAATTAATGGATTCAATTTGTTTGGAACTCGTGGCTCTGCCTGGAGTGTTATATATGTTGACATTGATGCCCATAATCGTAACAGAAGTATATTTGAAACTATGCTGCCAAAGGAGTCAAGCTCTAAAAATATTGATGCATCATTACTCCCAACTGTTTCATTCCCTGCTTTTGCAACACATGATGAGGTTCTTTATGGAGCTACCAAGAGTAAAATTGTGCGCAAGCTGAGGGGCACATATGGATTTAAGCGCTTTTTGCGGGATGGGTATGCTACTGAATTAGAAGACTCAGCTCGTCGCTACTACTATGATGGCGAGACCAAGGAGTTTGAACATGTGGAGTGCGAGTGGCCTTTGTTCTATATATACATGATTATTGATGGGGTTTTCAAAGGTAAGGGACTTATTCTTGTCGTTTTCTATTTATTCTGGAATGAATAGGGCACATCAGCCAATGACAAACTGAATTAAGGGGTATTCCTTGACAGTGATTTCTATTTAACTTCCTTCATGGCTTATCACATCTGTTAATTACTTTTGATTTAAAAACCTAACTTCAATCATTCCTACCTCCCCTGCACAAATAAACCAAGCAAATGAGTGACAGTAGGTCAGTAGTAGTCTTTCAGTCTTAGAGTTACCAGCATATTAATTTTGTTGTCAACATTGCAGGTGCTCCAGATCAAGTAGACGAGTATACATCAGCACTCGCGAACCGCTTGAAGGTGGATCACAATGGTGATCCCATAGTCCCCATGTATTACTATGTCCCCAAAGAGAATATAGATCGAGAGAGGAGAAACCCTGGAAGCCAACTGAGATACGGGAGCAAGGAAGGAAGCTCCGAGCACATCTTCCTCTGGGGACAGGCTCTTTACCTGATATCAGAACTTCTTATCAATCATTTGCTGAGTGTCACAGAACTGGACCTGATGAGAAGGTACCTGCCATCTTACGTCAGGCCCAAGGCTGGTGGAAGGTACTCTGCTTTCCAGGCGAGTCCATGCACCTGTAGTCTATTATTTCAACTCTCCCTCTTTTTACGTGGGTTTGTATGTGCACTTTTTTGCTCTCTCACATTTTCTCATAACAAGAGCGCATTTCCCAAGGATACGATTAGGAAGATACCTTACTCAACATTATATCCAGAAAAACCAGTTTTTGCTTCATGGACATTTTCATTGCGAACGATCAATGTTGTCATGAATGAGAAAAGTGAATTGGAACTGCAAGAGATGTAACGATATAGGGATAAAAAGTTTGCCTTTGCTATTGCTTAGAATTTTCAATGGCCATATGAAGATCCAGTATAAGAAAGTGCAAGAATTTTAATTTCTATAGCAATATTAGATGATGTCCTATTTTTCTAGTTTAATATTTTTTCCTAATACTCACATGCAATGAAAATGATGATTGTGCAATACTACTTATTCCATAATACACCCCTTTGAGGTTGGGTTCTAAAAATGACGGTAAACCCTGAACGAGTAATAATAATAATTACTCTTCTATTAATAACATTTGATTGTCACCTGTTCTGGATTTACTGATTTGCTCCTTCAACTTTCGGTGAAGCACATCAAGCAAACCTCAGCCAGAGCAGATTCTGTTGTCGCAGCAGCAACAACTTTTGTGGATTTTCTTGCTCTGCTTCTAGGTGATTGATATGGGTAGTTTTTACCTTGCATAATGAAGGCAAGAGTTATTGTCTTATTGCACCACTGCTTCACTGAAGCCTTCCTTACATTTCAGCTTAAAGATTTTAAGCCGAGTGTTTTAATAATAGCTCAAAGAAACAGTAACTTGGGAATGTCAGCATTTATGCTTATATTTTTGACATTTTAAATGCTGAATCATGAAGTTCATCTACTCTCTGGAACTTAATAGCACGAGTCTTTTTATTGTTATGTTGCGGTATATTTGGTGACATCAAAATTCTACAGATACTAAGATACAAAATACTAAATCTAAAGTGTAATTATGACATGACTAAGGGCCGGTTGCACCAGTCACGGTATATGGAAAACGGCGGGTTTTCACTCCGGTATACCGCGAGAAGTGTTGCGCCACCTACGGTTGTTCTAAAACGGCCCGTTCTCCCTCCCATTTACCGCCGGATCCATCTACCCGCCGATCCTGCAGCACAAGTTGCTTATACCGCGGGATTATGGTGTCGTCATGGTGCTAGGGATTTTGTATACTGTGTGACACCAGGTGGCAACCCTGCCACATGGTTGCCGTAGATACTAGTCGAATAGCCATACTTCCATGATGTCACGGATTGCGTCACGGGTGCTGCGACCCAATCAGCGCTCTCCAAAATTTTTGCCTTCTTACGTCTCTCATGAGCCAGCGAACTACCGAAAACCCCGCGTTTATCTGGACCGATGCAACGCTATGGAATAAACCCGCGGTTTTTCATGGAATATACCGTGTACCCGCTGTGCAGGGTTCTTCCATATACCGTTCCATATACCGCGACTGGTGCAACATTGTGTAGAGGACGATCAAAGAGGGTTTTTAAAGCCCACATCACAATTGCGTAAATGATGCCATAAAGCAAGAAGATCATGTTGGCAAGAAGTGGAGGAGGATATCCTGTTAATATCTCAGTAATGTGGCAACCATTAATTGAGATGGGACATAATAGATGTTACGGACAAAATTTGGGCCTGTTGGAAGAAACATGCCTGGAGAGCTGTGTACTCTCCAGAGTTACTGCAAACTTATTACCACCAGCAGCCTGTGTCTGATTTGTTAAATTTATGAGTTCCTATGGCAATGCCCAACCTTCCACTGTATTCTTGGGTTGACACCACCACAAGAAATTGCTTCTGTGATGTGTCACATTTAGCCATTGCAATTCGTTGCTGAGTCCTTCCCTGTGCACATTAAGTTGCCACATTTTAAAGTCAAGTTATGTCTAGCTTGTATGGTATTTGTATCAAATGGTGCGGGTAATACATTCATGTCCTCTTGGAAACATTCTAGAACAATGTCATTAACTCATTATTTGAGTATGGTATCTGAAGCCTCTTAGGAAGACTTCTGCACATGGAGAATTTTGCATTTCAAATGCACATTGTTGATAGTTTTTTAAAAGAAGATTAGCCTGATCAGTATCTCTTTAATTTTACCTCGCATTCTAATTGCACATTGTTCTTGAAGTGCTTTTGGTGTGATTTCATGGTGGTGGCTTTTTATTTATAGCTTGATGCATTTTTGGATTAATTTCTTGTGGTGTGGTTTTCTGTACTGATCTTCCGATGTCCTTTTATTTTTTATACAAAAAATGCCATCCAGGGCAAGCGCCATACTGGGGTAAGTGTGTTTTCAAATGCTTACAATTTAATTGGGCCGTTATCTTGATAATGGATTGAAAATGCATGCATGAATGTGTCTTCCAAATATTCAGGCCTGACTGCATGCAAGATACACTTGATATAATAATGAGTTTTAATATAGGTGTATGTTTCATTAGTCTGTAGCTCCAGACCTGGTGGTACAGGTGTCTCTGATAGCAGAGTCAATGCGTCTGAAAGCAATGATGGCTACCTATGGAATTCTCACCCAGACCCCTCATGAGATAGAGCCAGTCCAGATCTGGCCTCCATCAGAGCTTGTCAGAGTTTATGAGAACTTGGGAGTAAATGACAAACTTGGACTTAAGGGAAGGCCACCCAGACCTGTTGGAGCTCTTGGGACTGCCAAGGTACAGTAGAACTCTAAATCAGTTGATTAGGGTGATATGTGTGATCAAGTGGTAGTTGTAAATAGGCGTGTGCTATATTCTCTAAATTTTGTAGTTATTCCTATCTAAGTAAAAAACACATAATTTTTTATAGATATATCGAGTGTTTGGTCAGACAGTTCTCTGCTACCCACTGATCCTGGAAGTTTCAGACTTCTACCTATCTCATGACATGACAATTTTAATTGATGACATAAAAAATGACATCCATTTTATTGGGAAATATTGGAGACTATCAGGAAGACCAACTTACTGCATTCTTATTCGGGAAGATCACATGAGGTTAGTGGCTCAATATTGATTATAATCTTTAACAGTGCATTTTCAGCAATAGGTGTAATGCTGGTGGCATTTTCATATACTGAAATTACTCTGTGAAGTCTTACTGTGTGAGTCTTATATGGTACTGTCTGGATCTCTTATTTTGGCATGTAGAGACCCAAAATTTAAAGAATTCTTAGGGCTCCTGGCATTGCTAAAATCTGGCAGCTGCGGTAATCAGAAGGTTCAACTTGGACGGCTTCAGAACATGATTGCTTCTTCATGCATTGGTGAGAACCACTTGGGATTTGTTTTTGTCATTGTATCACATGGCAAATGGAATTGTCATATTGCAGAGCATTTGGACTTCATGGATATTGTGGATGGGCTTGAGCTGGACATACAGCCTTTTATTCAGCTAGTCCATGAGTACACTGGTTTCCAGAGTCTCACAGACATACCCAAGATTGTGAAGTACAATGAACCCATTTCAGACTTATCTGTAAGTGTAGCTAAATATTCTTATTACCTGCATGAAGAACACAAGTTGTGTGACTTGCAATTATATGGTTGCTGACCAATTTTGTTAATGTTGTACATAATGTGGAACTTTAAGTTCAGACATTGTGTGCAGAATGTAATAATGAACCCACTACTTTTATAACAGGGATATCAGAAAAAGCCAACAAATGAGATCCTCGAGGCTTTGAAATTCACAACTACACTGTATGGTAAGAGTTGCCTACTGGGAATCCTCTTGTCACGAGAAGGCCCAACATTTATGCTGGAGGGAGTAACTGTGGAAGACCAGCTACGTCAGATCACCAGACAGGCTGGGGCCATGAGGCAGTGGGCCACTGTGAGGAGGTGCAGCAGCCTGCTTAGACACATGGTGGACAGTATCAGTCCCTACATCACTCAGGTTGGTCATCAAATTTGACATCAACAGTTGAGAGAAAATATTAGTTTGTGGTAATGAACACATTGCCAAAAATCTTGTGACACTTGACCAGGTATCGCCTAGGGTAACCCAATACTGCTTGCTTATTCATATTACTGAATTGCCTTTTTTTTGCTACCAGCTAATTTTGCTGGCATGGTATGACAATCTTTTTTTTTGGGCCCTGACTGAAGCATAAATTAGAAACCAAAAAAGAATCTACATTGATTTTAAAATAAGTTAACCACTTCAACAGGTCCTGGTGAACGGAAAGCAGGTGACTGTTGGTGTCGTAGGCCAGGAAGAGATTGTCCTGGGAAAACCTATGACCCCAAAGGAGATTCATGAGGTGCTCTACAGCCGTGTTCAACCTGCTGATATTTACCAGGCGGTGCTGCAGCAGGAGGTCATAGTACATGTGGGGCAGCTGATGACAACCAGTCCAGATTTATTTAATGGGATACGCAATATTCGTGTGGGTTGGATCTTGCATGCTGTGAAGCTCTACATGGGCATGGGATTTGTGCAAGATCCACAGCCCTTGGAATGCTACAGTCCCAGTGAGCTAAGGGTTTTCCTGAATCGGATCTTCAAGATTAGGGAGTGGAGTGTGGACAATTCGTAAGAAGTGTTTTGAAATTTTGATGCTCATGTATGCTGAAAGTGACATAATATTGTGTTATAGAAGTTTGTAACGCTCATCATATAATTTTGTTGATACCAATGAGGTATATTTTTAATTTGTGGTTTTAATTGGATTATTTTAGCTAGCCAGTCTAAAGCATACTAGGTCAGATAAAGTAATACTTTCACAATCGTACTTTTGTCAGTTACAAGTCATTGTTTAGGTCACCTGAACAAGCTTTGTGATTCTGCTTATTCTCACATCTTTTAGGTTGACCCCATACCAGAAGCGCCAATTGGAGGGCTGCCTTGGGCGAGTTCCAGACAATTTCTATCAGATGGTTTGGACAATCCTGAAGCGCACAAAAGAAGGGATAAGTGTGGCGGACTGTCACCTCCCTCAGCACCCAACCATCTCTAACATGACCATGTCTGAGCTCAACTTTGCCCTCTTAGTAGAAAAGACCCTCAACCGGGTGGATAGACCAGAATACAGACAGGTTATGGTTGAGCTGCTTTGTGTTGTTTCAACCATTTTGCATAGGAACCCTGAACTCAGCTTTGAGAAGAGTGTTGATTTGGATAAGCTTCTGGAAGAAGCATTGCGCATGTTCAACAAGGTATGTCACAGTGAATGCCAAACGCAACTGTTATGGAATCAAAATGCTGTTAATAATGACATTGTGTTTCATCAATACAAGGGATGAACACTTACAGTAATAAAATGTGCATATCCTAGAATTATTGATGGACAAACTTGGATAGGCATAACTTACGTTATGAAATTGAATTTTCCAATTAATTGTATTTAAATGAGGGCATTACGTAACGGTCGGCCGGACCCCCCCCNCCCCCCCAAGCGTTAATTTTATGGATGGCCCCTTAAATAAGTTACAATAAGCCAAAGTTTGTCACTATCTGTGATATTGCTAGTGCATGTAAAGCCAGTGATGAGTTTTACTCATTCCAAAGTTGCAGGAGAAATGGGACATCGTAACCAACACGGGCCAAATCGAAAACATTTTCATAAAAATCTATCACAACCATTAGTACTACAGCAAGGTGATTGGTGTCCTATTCTTACTTTCACCTTGCTAAGTACTAATTGTTGTGTCTATAGCATCAGGATAGGTTTTCTGAAGTATTCATACAGTATAATGCATTATTCAGCACTTTCTGTCAATTCCACACAACTACTAAAATAATATGTTTATGTAACCTGTTGTATATGTGACCATTATTATTTTTACAGGATTTAAATAAGGAAAGAAGCCATGATATGACAGGATTTTTTAATTCCCCAACACCAGTGACAGTTGGTTACCTAGCAAGAGCTGTTGTGAACCACATGCTTCAGGGAGACATGGGCACTGATCTGGGAAGTGAGGAGAACTTTTGTACTGTCTCATAGTCCACATGTCAAGCAATATTAGTAGTATCCTGTTAATGGGAGTGTTCAGATTGTTCATTGTTGATCTTGCTCATTTTTATGTCAGTGACTGTTTCACTACTGTGCAATAAAGTAGGTGATGGTAAGGGCCATTTGGATTTTGGGATTTCATTCTGTCTGGGATTGCTACAGGGTGGGCCAAAAGTCCCATAATGCACATTAGTTGAGTTCAAAGATGCTTTATTTTCTGATATTGTATGTTGATTTTAAGGATGGGGAAAAAAAATCTCATAACACGTTCTCACATTTCCAGTTGATTTAACGATAGTACAATGTTGGCATTGGCGCAATTGGATCGCTCTCACACATAAAATAGTATTCATCAAGGCAATCTGCATCATCCCATCGGTAATCAATGCCTTCCTTCAAAGCAGCACAATGTTGATTTCCTTCATGGTTGTTTGGTTCATGTTTGGCCCAGTCGGAGAAGACCATTGGCTTCCGAGATCTGTCTAATACCCACTGACCCTCGTGACCTAAATCGTATGCTCCGATCCAAACATGATCCATACTCTCTGCAAAAAAAAAAAGTGACATTATGATGACAATCGCAATTTGTTCCAGAGGGGGGAGGAACAAGAAAAATGCATGTTAGGGAGGAATCCAGTGACATAATTTTATGTGACATTTTTTTGTAGGGTATAATTAAAGACAAAATATCTCCAGAAGCTCACA
Source organism: Catajapyx aquilonaris (assembly GCA_000934665.2). NCBI lineage: Eukaryota > Metazoa > Arthropoda > Diplura > Dicellurata > Japygidae > Catajapyx > Catajapyx aquilonaris. Next base: position 10,286 of record JYFJ02003358.1, on the reverse strand, counting down.
TACTGTATGAGGAGCATTTGCTCAATTATCAAATGCCAGCATGAATTACTGTATACGTATTGACGAGCATTATTTTATGAGTATTCACCTTTCAAAATGCACCCAGTTCAATAATGTACTACATATCAATATCTCCATTTTTTGTATTGGACATATAATATTGGTGTAGAAATTGCAACAGTGTTGCTAGTAAGAGCTAATGAAGCTTGGTATTACTTACCCCCTTGCAGGTAGTTTCTGATAATTTTGTTTTCTGTGGAATCGTCGAGAGTGATCAGATGGCCTTCTTTTTCATGGCATGTCTCAGCTGCAACCCACCAGTTTTCTTGGGTATCTCCGACATAGTAGCATCCATATCCAATAGCTTTGAAAGGCCAGTTACAATCATGATTGCCTGAAAGAAAGTTGTGAAACTGATCATTGCAGATTAAACTACTATAACCTAATATTGTAAATTTTCAATCGTGTTTTATTCAGAAAAAGAAGTCTTTTTATTGTATAGTTTATTAGACTGTGAGGGGGGCACTATGCCATGGAATGTGCAAAATATATCCCCTTATTATGATTTGGAGGAATCTCGGGAGGAATACTATTACTTGTCAAATGTTCAATTTCCAATAATACACTTCAGTAGAATTTCGTTAAATTATGTGATAAATCAAATCTTTGCAAAACCAGAATTTTCCCATGAAGATATGGAAAACATTGCAAATATTTTTGCAGAAAAATCTTACTTGTGGGTTTTTCGGGAATTTCCACAACTGAAGCTTCAGTTTCACAGATGAATGAATTTTGCTCGTCACATCGCATAGTGGACCAAACCCAATCGGGCGACCTCAAAGGAGCCATCACCATGCACAGTTCTTGTCGGGGGAAACCATACATTTCTGGGAATGTAGTCCAGAAGTTGATTGACTTTCCGCTCTTTGCCCACGTCCATGTGTCTATAGTTCCTTGCCCCTTGCCACCAACGAAATGAGCACTGTAATACGCTAAAATGAAATTTGTTGGTGTTAGAATTACACTAGAGCCAACTTATTATTAAGTAATTAAATCAAAGTACAGTATTTCATGTGTTCCTTCAATGCGTCGCCTTCTTCTGGTGAATCCATTTCTGCCAAGTAACTGTCTTTGGTTTCACAATAATTGTTGGCATCATCCCAAGTCATGGCAATGTCGTCTGAGGCAAACAAGTAGCACTGTCCATCGACCAGCTCAAAATCGACCGGGCAGTTATTTCCATTTCCATGAGGAATAACTATAAAGATAACGAGAACGATGAATTTGGGGAAAGGAATATTTTGGACGAAAGACTCACAGCCATCTTTACGGCGAAGATGGGTTTCGCAGATGTACGAAAACTCGTTGTAACAGCTGTCGTCATTCCACCTTCCCTTGTTAAAGCCATTGCCCTTCAACACAGCACAGTCTTCGCCTTCGTTGGCATTGTTTGGTTCCCCTTCACCCCAGTCAGTGAATTGCACTGATTTTCCCACTGAGTCGATCCATCGGCCTTCGTAAGCGATGTCGTTGGCACCAATGAAAAAGTTCTTCTTTCCTGCAGGAGCAAAGTTATATTATGAACAGGCCACTGCTACTTGAGGAAGTAAAACATGAGGCTGATCATAGGATAAATACCTGACTCGATGTATGAACGAATGGCGTTGTTTTCTTCTTCAGTTTCAATGCTGACTAAAAATCCACCCAGGCTCTTGCACCGATCTTCAGCGTCGTACCAGTTTGCCTCGTCGTAAGTACTGAAGTGGTAACATCCTTGACCTTCGAGGTTTACATACTCGTCAGGGCACTCCTCGCCTTCGATAATGATTTCTGAAATTTGAATAAAATTATTTACAATAATGTTTTGTGGTCACTGTATAATAGAATCATAAATAGATGTTCATTCACTTTTTGATACTCGATGGTCAGTCTGACACAGGAAGTAGTTTCTATCGTAACAGCTGGCATCATTCCAATGTTCCGAATAAGGACCGTGGCCTTGTCCTTTGATGGTGATACAATCTTCGCCACCTTGGTCATTCGGTTCTCCTGGTCCCCAATTTGTAAAAGAGACGGGCTTTCCATCCACCCACTTCCATGTTCCTTCTGATTCAATGTCATTTCCTCCTATGTACACTTCCACATTACCTGAAGAATTAAAAATATTACTGCATAATGCGTATACTAATGGCTAATGGGTGACAAATATTATAGTAAATAAATGTCGACGGCATACCTAGGTCCGATATCATTTTTGTGACCGCGTTATTTTCAACTTCATTTTCGATTTTGCCGAGGTATCCATTCAGTTGTTCACATGCACTTGTGGCCTCATACCAATCCATTGGTGTCTGGACGATTTGGTAACAGGTCTCACATCCTTCCTTAGTAAATCCTTCTGGACAATCCCATTCACTACTCGAAGTTTCAATTTCTGTATTTTTTTAAAAAAGAAGAAAAAGGTCTGCATTATTATTTTAGACAATATTTATTAGACATGAGAGTCTGAAACAAGTTTGTTATGCAGGCTTGGAAGTTATACTATACATAAATTATTTTTTAAATCTCGTACATACCTGTAGACGTGGTTGTTCGCTCGTCAGTTTCGCATACGTAATGTAGAGAATAAGAGCAGGAGATGTCATCCCACTGGTAATTAAATTCGTCATAATCGGAAATAACCAGACAGTCTTGGTTGGCGTAATTGTTAGGTTCTCCTCGGAACCAGTCCTCGAAGATCATAGGACTTCTCGAATGTTGCCATATCCACCTTCCTTCTTCATCCGAGTCAGTTGCGCCGAGCAAATGATGATTGTCATTTTCTGAAACATTAAATGATTAAATGAACTTGGGTATCATAATTGCCAGGAAATAATAAGGGTCGCCTGTGTTATTGATATAGGTAGACTCGTAGCTTGAATATCTTAATTCACCAAAAGATATGTCATACAATTATTGACAAGTAACTTCTCGGCCTGCTAATTGCTAAATACAAGCATGTCTTGATAATTTACTGGACAATATAATGCCTTTCTCAGTGTCTCTCAGTTGCTACACAGGTTAAGAGTATTCAGACTCAGAATTGCTGAAATGGAAATATCACATCACCAATTGATATGATCCTCTTCAGAGCTTCATTTTCCCTGTGGCTTTCCACTTCAGCCAAATATCCGCCTAATTCTGTGCAATGTTGGGAAGCGATGGAATACGGCAACTTTTCCTTGCTGAAGTGATAGCATCCAGTTCCATGAAGTTCTACAAACTCATCTGGGCACTCTCCCTTCTCCAGTCCAACAAAGACTGGGCGAGGTGGTGGGGGTGGTGGGTATAGAGGTGGGAGATCTGCAACACGAAATTGAAAAGTGTAGGCTAAGCACATACTATACTTCACTAAGCCTGTATAAAAATACCGCACTTACAGTAATCAGCGCTAACATCAGGCACATATCTGAGGTTTCCTGCTCGAGATTCGTCTTCTCCAGAAGCAAAATTGTACACTTCAGAAGATTCACTCTCATCAGATTCAGACCCATAATTGTAGCGTGCGTCTATTTCGACCGATTCTGGAACATAACTATTGTGATCTTCTGGCACTGGAACGGAACCTCTTTCGGCAGACTCTGCAACGTAACCTCCTCGTTCTGCTGATTCTGGAACGTAACCTCCTCGTTCTGCTGATTCTGAAATGTAACCTCCTCGTTCGAGAGATTCTGGAATATTGCCGCTGGGCTCTTCAGGCACTGGAGCATAACCTCCTCTTTCAATGGATTCAGGGATGTAGTTGCTGTTACTCTCCACATGTGGATAATGATGCCTTGCTTCAATGGATTCTGGAACGTATTCACGTTCTCGGCTTGGTAATTCATTAGTTCTTGCGAGATATTCATAGGATGAATAAGAATTGCCGTCGTAATCACGCTTCTTACGCGCGTTTCGCTTCTTGGAAAAATTTGCTGTTGGGCTACCTGTAGTATAATATGAAAGGGTAAATTATTTTGGCATGCTCGTGTAACAGTTTGTGTTAGCATGTTATTCTTGCTCTGTTAAATAGGAATTGAGAAGAAAATTCAGAGCCAGAGCATATAATATCTCAAATAACAATGAGCAGTAAGGTATACGTTTTTTCTCTTGTGAGCTGGAGTTTTCTTCTGTTGAGAGAATTGAAACGCAAGATTGTCCATCTTCACTCTGTTCGTATCCTTCGCAGCATGTTTCCTCTCCCTGTAAATATCAAATGTCATCGCTTAATATTAGATTATGGACTGTTCCTATTAATTTGTTCAAAAGCCATCATATCAGCAGGAAGAGTTGCTCCTGTATTTTACAAGTGTGCTTCCGGATATTCAGATATCATTTTGTAATCACAGGCAGCATCCTCTAGTTGTATGCTGATTTTTTTTTGAACAGCTTATTGGAGGATGTAAGCGACAAATTAACTGGCGAAGGGGAGGATCCGGTGTGGGCCTCGATTCATTACCCATTAATTAAATACAGCATTACGTTCTCCTAAATTCATTTCCTGCGACCCATGTCGTTATGTCTGCACCTATGCTAATGCATTTGTATAAAGTACGCTACCAAATTAGATAAGTGAGCCATAGAGCACCAATGTTGCTTGGTCTGCTAGTATTTTTGTTGGATAGATAAAATATAGTGCCAACTAGAACATTACAAGCCAGTGTTCCTTAGCTACACAGAAGCCAGAACGTTCCGAATTTGCAATATTCTTTCAACCTTCAAATGTTTGCAGAAGGTGCTAGGAGCCTGCAGTAATAATTTTATTTCAATTTTCAAAGCAGTGATATATGGTGCCTCATTTTTCAGTACTAGTCATCATGTTTTTACTAAACTTTGCACATCATGAACTTGTTGAGGTAATATCTCATTCGAAACTTGACGATTTGGCTTTTTCCACTCTTTGGAAACCCAAAGAGTGGAAAAAGCCAAATCGTCAAGTTTCTATTTCCAGTTGGTTAGTGACCAAGGTGTGACTCGTAAAATACCTTGTCACCTACTAATACCAATACCAATAAAATAATTACAGCCTTCTGTGGATATTTTAAACTCTTACAGAAATTTCAAATTCTCAACATTCTGACCCTTCCATATGACCGCTGCATCTCAGCCCAGAAACACTGCTTAGCAATAATTCGAGCTTGCTCTTTTGAGTAGGCACTATCAAGTTTTTACGAACCAAAAATTCTAGCAAACGAAGCAGATCTATTGCATGTAACGATGCTGCTTTTCTGATACATTTGCAGTAATATTAGCATTTAATTACCTCACATTGTGTATAACAATTTTTCACCCACTTACCGAATCTCTGCAGACGTTGTCTCCTTGTAAAGCGTAACCGGCCGATAAACCTATTAGTAGCAAAGCTAGCACTTGGTGGGACCTTTTGAATGCGATCATGGTGAAGCAACTGGAAGGTGCTTCTGCCAAATGACAGCTCTTCAGATGTGGAAACAGTTCTCGATACGTGCAATCAAGTAGTTACAGTTGTACCAGTAACTAATCATTCCACAGCTGCATCCGTGTGCGAGGAGGTTAGTTATCATTGATATCACAAGCCACTTGTCCATGCCACCACGTCTATATGATGTACTGAACATAATATAGCATGCTTCATTTTATACCCTATAGACGGGGGGACCCGTTCTTCGCATGGTGATTGATAAAAAAGAAATAGCTATGTGCCACAGTTGCCGAAGATGAGACACCAAACATAATAAAAAACAAAATTCGAAATTTTTGGTATTTAGACACCAAAAAATTGCAGTTTTCAGACTTTTCCCTGAATCAGTGGCACGTAATAAGACGTCAGTGTTCCAAGTTTCAGTACTCTGGAAGGGGGTTAGGTAGCCATGACATACATAAATACCAACAAACTTTTTGATTTATATATGTAAGATATGTCAGTATTGCAGAATCATACACATTATTGCTTTACAGATATCTGGAACATCAGTCAATGTGAAGCACTGAACTTTCATTGGTTAGAATCATTATGGGACCAAACGAGAGACAGGAAGCACTTAATTATGATTTAAATTAGCTAATGTTTATTTAAACTAAAATTGTAGTTCGGTTGCTCTTCGACACGCGTTGGTCAGTCTGACACAGGAAATATTTTCTCTCGTAACAATTAGCGTCATTCCAAAGTCTGGAGTATTGGTAGTAATCCTGCCCTTTGATGGTAGCACAGTCTTCTCTGTACATGTTATTGGGTTCCCCAGATCCCCAGTTTGCAAAAGCAACTGGCGTCCCATCCACCCATTTCCACTGGCCTTCTGCTTCCGCGTCGTTAGCGCCAATGTACACCTCCACATGACCTAAAATAATAAATGTAGCCAGTCATATACAAGAATTAAATGTCACTTTTACAGAGACCGCTTTCATTATGTACGCCACCTAATTGCCAGATCATTTCGGTAACTGCGGTGTTTTCGACTTCAGTGTCCACTATGGCCAGGTATCCATTCAGTTCCTTGCAAGCATCTTTGGCCTCAAACCAGTTCAGTGGTTTTACGACAAGTTGATAACATGTCTCAATTCCTTCCTTGCTAAATCCCTCAGGGCAATCCCACTCGTTTGTTTGTGGCGCCAAATCTGCAATTAAATTATTTTATTGCTTACTGCCTGGTGTCACCAGCCCCTATTTTCCGGGTGCACTCGTGATCAGGAGTACCAATAATTATGAAACAAATGGTGTTGCTCACTTCTCTCAAACTTACCCACCTTTAGGACTTGTGGTCGTGCTGTTAGATTCTAATCTTTCGTCTGTTTCGCATAGATAGTAGAAATCGTGATAACAGGCAATATCGTCCCATTGGTAGTTGAATTCATTGTAATTGGAGATAACCAGGCAGTCTTGATTGGCGTAATTGTTGGGTTCGCCTCGGAACCAATCTTGGAATACCATGGGCCTTTTTGAATGTTCCCAGATCCACGTCCCTTCTTCATCTCGATCAGTTGCACCCAGCAAGTGGTGATTTCTGTTGACTAAAATGAAACAAACATTACCTGTGTAACTCTTTACGAATAGCGGAGTTACCAACAGAGATGATCTTCTTCAGCGCCTCGTTTTCATTGGCACCATCTATCTCAGCTAAGTAGCCGCCCAAACGGTTGCAATGCTCCGAAGCAAAGTTGAAGTAGTTTTTTTCGCTGCTAAAATAATAGCATCCAATTCGGTAAAGTTTCACAAATTCGTCTGGGCAATCTTCGCTTTCCATCCCAATGACAGGTGGAGCTGAAAATAAGTACATGTATAACAATGATTATTCAGAAATAATAAATCCTCCACGCAGTTAAATTCCGATATTATACTTACGTTTTTGGTTGAGAATTTCCTCAGAACTGTAGCCAATACTGGCTGGATAAGGAACTACGAAATAGTCGTCTCTGACTAATTCTTCATTTGAAACGATATTGTAGACTTCGGAGGAAGCACTTGCGTCATATCCAGATACTGAGGCGTAATTAAGACCTTCCATGGATTCCGGAATGGCGTTTTCTTCGTGCTCTATCGATTTGGCAACAATTTCCTTATCCTGATGCGATGCTGGAACATGTCATCAACACACCAGTGATATATTGTACTGTAGCCTACATGTATTAGCCAACGTTTCATTGACTTGATCATCTCTTTATGCTCTTTATGCTCTTAGGCATATTTTATGCTTGACTTGGATTTACTACGTCGAACGTCGCTGACGACTCATTTTTTAAGGAAAAGTTGTGATATTTATTGATTAACATTCTTCACTTTCTGGTAATTTGATCTTGATGATTTATGCTATAGTTGACGCAATTTATTCTCATAAAAATATGGTTCATACACCAAAACTATACACACAGTATGATGGACCAATACTCATGCAAGAAATAGTTACGTGTTGTCGCTTGTAAGTTTGAGTGTTCAATGAAAGAAATCGGAATGCAGGTTTCTCCATCGTCACTCCATTCATATCCATCGCAGCAAGACTTCTCGCCCTACATAGGGAGAAAATGTTGCCACAACATAACAGAAGGTGGACATCTGCACTTGGTTTCAAAATACTGTATATTACATCATTGATGTTATTATTTTGTAGACTCATGCAATGGTACCAAAATACACGATATCGTCACTTTATGTATGCTTACTGTGCAAATGATTTGCTATTAATGACCTTCAGAAAAATTACGCTGCGATGCATTAGCCTATTAAACACACTAATATACTCACCATATCCTTGCAGATGTTCCTTTCTTGCACAAAATGACCTGTGGAGATGAACATGACTAACACTGCTGATACATATTGGGATCTATGAATGTTGATCATGATCAACCGTTTCCCAAATATTCTGCTTCCAGTTCCGCAATGCGAGGCAATGATTGAGGTAAACCAATATGTTCCCACGTGTGCAGTACCAATCAATTAAATGTGAGCGGAAATGTGGGCGGTATCATGCTGACGCAACAACTACATCCGTGTTAATAGGCTCGTAATTGATATCAGTCCCTCAAGGGCATGTTTTTACAGTTATTTTTATATTGCACGTGCTGGTATGTTTTGAAATGTGATCTAAGCATAAAACATAAAATAATGAAATCAGTTGCAATTTTTTTTGAACTATTTGTTATTATAATATTTATTGGAATATTTTGTCCTCTGGCTATTATCAGGGAGTACAATTTTTTCTGTCAGATTTGGAAAGTAGTCATTGGCCTTCTGTCAATAGTATGCCTACTTGGGGTAATGCTGAACACTGGTTGATTTCAGCAGAATGTTCGCCAAGGGCAGCAACCAGGAACCGTAGATTGACTCTCTGTAGTATCCAATCTCAGGGATGCTGTTATTCGCTTCCAGAAGAGTCTTCCTGTCCTCATCACTTTTAATCCCATAATCCTTACTTTGTGGTTCTGGGCGCTTAGTAGGTTCTTCACCAGCCTCGTTCTCCTCTTGAATGATTTCAGATATCCCTGTCACAGAATGACGAAGGAAAGATTTACTCTGGTTTGAAAGGTCAGGTTGTGATGAGGTGTTGAAAACTGCAGGTGGTTTAAGGATCTCCCGGATCTCCACTGATCGTATTGTCTGTGCACCGGCATCTACTGACTTCATCATACGCTTGTTTTGTTTCTTCTGCATACTCTTTAGTTTCTTTTGCGATTGCAGTTGCGATTCTTTGATGTTGTTCCAGGTTGGTATCTTGTTAGTTTCACTTACTACAAACTTGATCAGTTCTCTTGCAGGAACAGAGTCCTCTTGTATTGGGTTCAGTGAAGGATTAGAGCGGGTTGTTTTTGTTGATTTGGCACCTTTCGCTTTCGCATTTGTTGTCACAGAAGAGCTGCTTTTTTGAGACAGTTTATCTGCGGCATAATCGCCTTGTGATGTTGCCTGAGAGTTATTTTTAAGAAACGTGTTGGTTATAGCTTTGCGACGAATCTCTGACGTGTCGCTTTTCGCAAATCTTGGTCTTTGTAACAATTCCCTTTTCCTGTTGATAGACTTCTTGGGGTTGACACTTTCTTGGTGTGCAGCAGCCACAGATGCCAGCACACTTTTGCTGTAAGGCAGGTTCACTACCCCAGCAGATTGGGCTACTTCATCCATGATCTTGGATGCTGATGAAAGTAAGACGTTGTCTGAAGTTGTCTGGCAAGGGGTTCGTTTTGTGTCAAACTTTTCTTCATTGACTTGTCCATCACTCACACTCACTTTGTGCATAAGATTCAGGAGGGCATTTGAAACAGATGGTCTGGATTTTCGGGTTTTCGCCGTCGATGAGTAGGAGATTGGTATATCAATTGGATCTACCTTCTTGCGGATCAGATCCCCGTACTTGTTTGCTGAATCCTTGGATTTTGAATGTGAGTATTTGTCATTAGGTTTGAACGTCTTGGCCTTTCGCCCGCTGTTTTTGTAGATGAGTTCTTTTACACTTAGAGACTCATCGTGTTCGGAGCTGAAAGTGAAGATTGGATTTATTTTTATTATGTACGGTAGGTTATGTGAAGTGCCATTTTTTGCTTCCCAAAACACAAGGCGTATTCGGCAATTCAGATTATTCTGAGATGCGTCACGTGATATCTGAGTTGTTAGCCCTGCCCCTCAGAAGATTATTGCCGAACGGCCGAACTGAGAGACCCCCCTACCCGCCTGTGCTGCATCCCAGTGATATGCCAACGTTCGGGTATTTCGGTGCCGTGTTTCGGACGCTTGCGGGTAATGGTGCGGGTAAAATGAAAATGCGGGTAAAATCGGGTATTTTCAGGTCCTCTCGCGGGTT